>JAVTVY010027897.1:0-111150 GCA_036873755.1 Hanleya hanleyi
AGGCATTTCTATACCTGGTTTATTTAATCTTACATCTTGAATGATTGCCCCCACAGACGTTCAAAGTGTTCAGCTCTTTTAACTACTGATCTTTATTGATAATCTAGATAAAACCGAGCACTAATAATAAACTAGTCTATACATGTATGTACTTAAGTATAAGTACCCTATTTCTTCTAAATTTCCAAACAGCATTTTTAGGCCTAGAAGTAGAACTGAGGCATGGATATATTACTGATCTCAAGAACTGAAAATATAGCTTTAGAAATTAGCAGAATGTTAACAAAAATTCTCTCTGCAGATGCCTGAAGTTAAGTTTTGCCATCTCAATAATTAGAAGAAATAGGGTTAATATCTATATCGATGTACATGTACATGAGTAACACAAAATATTCTGATATAATTGATAATTTAATTATATCTTCCTGTGTAACGCTCATACTATTCAGCTTGTATCACTGACGTCCCTACTCTCCTTGTCCCCCCCGCTGATTCAGATCGCATATTTCGCGCCTCTTGGCCATAAGGGGGCGCTCTGCACAGGCCAACCACCAATGACCAATGAATATCACTCTTACGGAAGCGTCTTGGCAATATGAGTTGTCTCTCTTTAAAAACGTTCATATGTCGTTAACGGCAAAACTAACAATAAACGGATGGCAAAACAGCTCTAATTACGTTAATTTCTGAGTTAAGAGTGAACAGATTTTTGGATAACTTCCTCCATTGTTTAGTAAGGTTCGTCAACTGATTACAAACATGTGTTCACTGATACCTTCAAATAATTAACAAATAAATCCCTGTAAATGTTGTTAATATCCCACTGATAAGACCACGCTTTATCGTCATGAGTATATAAGGAAATCAAGCTGCCTAGAATAGTAACGTAAAAACACCGTTCAATTGTTTCAGATTTTGAATTGAATGTTGACTGTAATAAAGGCGGGGAAAAGTTCCTTTGAGAGATGCGGTAAAAGGGCGTGTCGCTGTCAAAATATTGGCATGGCTTCCACATTACGTGAGAGTCGTGATCCCACTATCATAGTTAGCCAATCGTGGTTAGTATGAGGAATCTGGTTATCTCCGAGCTATTACGGCACGGCGATTGGGTAACCAGATAAAGCGCCCCCTTACGGCCAAGAGGCACGAACTTGGCGATGTGAATCAGCGGGGGAAACAACGAGAGTAGGGACGTCAGTGATACAAGCTGTTTATCAGCGTATCTATGTACATCAGAATGTCACAAAATTGAGTTACAGGCATCCACAAATTTCCCACCAGGAGAACGTGTAACATGTAATCCAGATTAACTTCTCAGAAATCATCTCACAAATCAGGTTGGACAAATATGATGTAGATTGGTGAAAATTGGGTTCTTGTCAGGTGGTAATAAATATCTTGAATGGGCGAACAGAGAGTAAAGGCAGACAATGACTCAGACTATGAATCACTTACATTTCTAATGATCATGTACAGGGTATGAAATGTCTGAATATTCAATCAGACTACATGTGTACATGTATTTATTCAATCATGCCTGCGTTTTTAACCAGTCCCTTTAATCAAATTTATCATTTTTAACTTTAAATGTACATGTAGGAGGAACTACAGGAACTCCTGATTTAGTATAATTTTGTCAACTTTCTGTTCTAATTAATTTGATCACCCCAATATTATTGAATAAGGAAGGTTTTTTCTGTGGTTGAATTACCAGAATGTTCTAAGGTCTCTACATGTAACCTACTCAGATCCCTGATATGCAGGTACAGTTCCCAGCATCTTCACCAGCCAAGTCAACTACATCGCAAAGCTCTCTACAGAGCGACGTGATGTACGTCGACTTGGCTAGAGAAGATGAGTTCCCAGAAACTGGCCTGAAATAAAAAGTTGTTAACTATTTAGCACTATTCAATAAATTACCGGACTAATGATAAAGAACAAAAATATCTGCGTAAATACATTTACATTGTACATACTGACACGCTTTCATTTAGATATGATATATTACTATAATGTATTAATAGACACTCACAATCTTATTATTGCAGCAATTCTTAGAGGTCAGAACCACCAGCAAGAAATTAGCGATGCACACAATTCTATGAATGTACCATGTACTGTGGGGGCCCAAATTACATACATGATGGACCACACATACACATGAAAGTTTCCCGCCCGTGAAATCATTGTGTACGGTACCAGAGCAGTATGGTTGGTTGGTTGGTTTGATCGGGCACTCCATCGTATTACAATGGGCACCGGTCATACAGAGTATGCCATGCAACCCTTTCCCATGGTACCATAACGGTGACTATGTCTTCACCGTATCACCGCTACAGTACCATACTGCTCTTTACACAATTTATTCACTGGCGGGGAACTTACATGTGTAAGTCTGTTTCACATTTTTAAGGACAGTGATCTCTCTCCCCCTCTGCCTAACTTCTCTCCCAGGAGAGCTATTGATCCCTCTCCAGGAAAATGAAACTGTATTGGAGAGTAAATACCGATAGAAGTGAATCACTCTCTCAATACAAAGTCTAGGAGAGTAAATACCGATAGAAGTGAATCACTCTCGCAATACAAAGTCTAGGAGAGTAAATACCGATAGAAGTGAATCACTCTCGCAATACAAAGTCTAGGAGAGTAAATACCGATAGAAATGAATCACTCTCTCAATACAAAGTCTAGGAGAGTAAATACCGATAGAAGTGAATCACTCTCGCAATACAAAGTCTAGGAGAGTAAATACCGATAGAAGTAAATCACTCTCTCAATACAAAGTCTAGGAGAGTAAATACCGATAGAAGTGAATCACTCTCGCAATACAAAGTCTAGGAGAGTAAATACCGATAGAAGTGAATCACTCTCTCAATACAAAGTCTAGGAGAGTAAATACCGATAGAAGTAAATCACTCTCGCAATACAAAGTCTAGGAGAGTAAATACCGATAGAAGTGAATCACTCTCGCAATACAAAGTCTAGGAGAGTAAATACCGATAGAAGTGAATCACTCTCTCAATACAAAGTCTAGGAGAGTAAATACCGATAGAAGTGAATCACTCTCGCAATACAAAGTCTAGGAGAGTAAATACCGATAGAAGTAAATCACTCTCTCAATACAAAGTCTAGGAGAGTAAATACCGATAGAAGTGAATCACTCTCGCAATACAAAGTCTAGGAGAGTAAATACCGATAGAAGTGAATCACTCTCTCAATACAAAGTCTAGGAGAGTAAATACCGATAGAAGTGAATCACTTTCGCAATACAAAGTCTAGGAGAGTAAATACCGATAGAAGTGAATCACTCTCGCAATACAAAGTCTAGGAGAGTAAATACCGATAGAAGTGAATCACTCTCTCAATACAAAGTCTAGGAGAGTAAATACCGATAGAAGTGAATCACTCTCTCAATACAAAGTCTAGGAGAGTAAATACCGATAGAAGTGAATCACTCTCGCAATACAAAGTCTAGGAGAGTAAATACCGATAGAAGTGAATCACTCTCGCAATACAAAGTCTAGGAGAGTAAATACCGATAGAAGTGAATCACTCTCGCAATACAAAGTCTAGGAGAGTAAATACCGATAGAAGTGAATCACTCGCAATACAAAGTCTAGGAGAGTAAATACCGATAGAAGTGAATCATTCTCTCAATACAAAGTCTAGGAGAGTAAATACCGATAGAAGTGAATCACTCTCGCAATACAAAGTCTAGAGAGTAAATACCGATAGAAGTAAATCACTCTCTCAATACAAAGTCTAGGAGAGTAAATACCGATAGAAGTGAATCACTCTCGCAATACAAAGTCTAGGAGAGTAAATACCGATAGAAGTGAATCACTCTCTCAATACAAAGTCTAGGAGAGTAAATACCGATAGAAGTGAATCACTCTCGCAATACAAAGTCTAGGAGAGTAAATACCGATAGAAGTGAATCACTCTCGCAATACAAAGTCTAGGAGAGAAACAGCATCGCATAGTTTTACGACATCGGTAATTCGGGAGCCACCTGTTTTTGATTCAATTACACTTCAATGGATGGTTCCCATTTGACAATTCGGATTACTCTCCCCTTGGTCAGCCTACAGAGAGCGGGTCGCTTGGTTCGGTCATTGGATTGACAGTTGAAGTAAATAATGCAATCATGCCGTCACACGAACGTATTTCTGCGACCAAATATCGGGAACTGAAGAAGGGGGCTTCAAACGTGCGGAAGCTAGATGCATTCTTTCGTATTACTGGATAAGATCTTCTTTTATAATTTGTATATTTACAGACAGTAAATTTGAATGTTTTACAACAACAACAAACAGTTGTGAAAATGTTGTGATATTATAGGCCGAGTTTTGCAAAATATGTGTGGGAATAGGATGGAGATATATAAGTCTAGACAGGGCGTATGACTATATGAGGCCCATTAAATAATAAATCCGGCTTGGGGAAATTTCATTTTTATTTATTTCATGGCAAACAAAGTGGACGCAGTGCCCTTAGTATATTAACACATTTGGCCTTGCTGCCTGATCCATTGGCCTTGATGCCCCCAAAATCTAGTCATTATCCAAGGCCAAACTGGCCTTGCCCTATTTCCCCCCAAATTCAAAGCCTGCTCTCGCAATACAAAGTCTAGGAGAGTAAATACCGATAGAAGTGAATCACTCTCTCAATACAAAGTCTAGGAGAGTAAATACCGATAGAAGTGAATCACTCTCTCAATACAAAGTCTAGGAGAGTAAATACCGATAGAAGTGAATCACTCTCGCAATACAAAGTCTAGGAGAGTAAATACCGATAGAAGTGAATCACTCTCGCAATACAAAGTCTAGGAGAGTAAATACCGATAGAAGTGAATCACTCTCTCAATACAAAGTCTAGGAGAGTAAATACCGATAGAAGTGAATCACTCTCACAATACAAAGTCTAGGAGAGTAAATACCGATAGAAGTGAATCACTCTCTCAATACAAAGTCTAGGAGAGTAAATACCGATAGAAGTGAATCACTCTCGCAATACAAAGTCTAGGAGAGTAAATACCGATAGAAGTGAATCACTCTCGCAATACAAAGTCTAGGAGAGTAAATACCGATAGAAATGAATCACTCTCTCAATACAAAGTCTAGGAGAGTAAATACCGATAGAAGTGAATCACTCTCGCAATACAAAGTCTAGGAGAGTAAATACCGATAGAAGTAAATCACTCTCTCAATACAAAGTCTAGGAGAGTAAATACCGATAGAAGTGAATCACTCTCGCAATACAAAGTCTAGGAGAGTAAATACCGATAGAAGTGAATCACTCTCTCAATACAAAGTCTAGGAGAGTAAATACCGATAGAAGTGAATCACTCTCGCAATACAAAGTCTAGGAGAGTGACCAACAGCTGTCATAAATTTTCCAAACTTAAAAGACTGCATACTAAATCCACCAGTAATAGATTACATGTATACTCACCAGAGGAATGGTCACATTTCAGGGAGGATGTACATGTACACTCAGACTTTATGATAAATACACCAGGCTACAGACCTACCTGTATCCTAGTCTCCCACACCAGGTGTACTAGTTATTATTAGCATTCCATCGCACTATCTGATGTTCAACATGTTCTGAGTAACCCAAACAAGTTGGACAGTCCAGAGACTTTATACAGAAAGAGACAAGCAAATAATTAAATGGCTTTTTGCAATATTTTTTTAAATCTTCACTAAGCTGAGAGAATATTGGGATCAAGTGAGGTGCAACAACGATCAAATCAAACAGTAACCTGACTCTTCCAATACTTTGATCTTTCACCACTTGTATACAAGTATCTCTCTATATAAAGTCACTGGACGATCCTCCGGAGTTGAAGAGCATCAAACACCAACTTGATCACAAATGTCACGTGTCGAAATGTCGCATGCCAAAATGTCGAAAAGTCGTGGATTCCTATCACATACCCTCTGCATGCTTTGCATGAAAACAGGCACAGAAGGTGTATTCGTAAGAACAAGTTGCTATCTTTTCTATGTAAACATGAAAAACAAATGTGGTGAGAAACATACTTCAGCCGTAATCTCTTACCTGTACCTGTGACGTCTGAATCTGATTATCAATATGATCATGACATATATATTATTAATTAGTCGGTTGTATAAGACCGCCTATTGTGACGTACAGTGCACAAGAATTGGGTATGATGACATCATTATGACATCAACATAGGCATTATGTTTGAGCTTTGTGATGTTGTTGGCGTTACAATGGAAATGTTGCCTAGAACATTCGCTACAATTGCTTGCCACAAACTTCAACCATCATATTCAGACTCCGACGCCATGGATCAGCAGATCACAGCTGTTGCCTTTTGCAAACAGGAATGGTTTTGAAGGGAATAATTTTGTTTTTTAAACTTCTGCCCTATCAAATGTCAAAATAACCTCTTACCACAATTTAGCATCAAAAGCATGGGTGTTGGACCATTTGGTACAGCGCTGAATGGCAAGCTGGCCTCTTTGTTTACATAAGTTGTACTGAAGCTTAAGTCAGCATGTTACAGTTCCGATAAATACAATAAATATCTATTACAGAGATCACAGAGAGGTCCTGACCCTATTGTAACCTTTCTATCTAATATTATCTTGGCAGGGCATGGGCATTTCCCTATAGTATGGAGTCCAATTATATCACTAACATTCATCAGACAGTTAGACATTACATGTGGCTGACCCCTGAACTGTGTAATCCATCTCTTGAACTGGTTCATTTACTATTGAACTAGTACATGTAGGGCCTAAATACAGCATGTATACAGCGTGGGATCAAAACGGGTTATCTAAAAAGCTGTTATGAAACCAATTATAATATACCAGTCGGTCATTATTCCACTACCTGTGGTTTCTGCATATTTGCAATAAGACCAAGTATGGAAGTTAAAACCTCCATCAGGACCGACAGATTATTATAATAAATAAGTGATGTAATTCCTGAGATATAATCTTGATTTGTTAAAAGATGCTCCAGCAGTAATATGTTGTGTGAAAGCAATATGCTATACATTGTACTATGTTTTGACCTCAAACTGGATACGGTTATTTCTTTCTTGTCAATGTTTGTCAAAGAGACAGACTGACCATTCCTATATATCAGTCCTTTGTGCACAGCAGCTTTGACCTCATTTTGAAAAGGAATTTGAGAGAGGTTCCGAAATGTCACATTTCAATGTCATAATGGATGATGTCACAATGTTAGCGAGAACCCTTGCATTGGTAAGTTCCTTATGACGTTGCTGAACTACATCAATTTTCATGAATGCAATGGTCACGCACTGTTGACCTCATTTTGAAAACGGATGTGCACAGAAATCCTCCCAACTCATCTATCTAGAAACTGTGAATAGAAATCAACATCAAGAAGGTTCTTGGCCATGAATTTGAGATAGGCCTAGACTTGAAGTGTGATCCTCATCCACATCTCTGAACTGATCTCCAAGTTACACACAGACCATGGACAGAACAATTAATTTTTCTGATTTTCTGATTTTTTGCTCCATGTGTAATGTATACCATAGGTGGCGCATCTGGAGGCAAAAGTTTGGTACCATATAAACCTAGAACTGGATATATCACAAAGAATTTAGATTTACATGTACAAGGTGACAGACAGACGGAGAGGGAGAGAGATATCAAAGACAATAGGCTTCTTCTTAGCCAAAAGTTTCAGATAATACCTTAAATTTCATCACAATCCACATTCTTGAGTGTACGTGTCTTATAACATTGACATACAAAGTTTTGATGGTTTCCAGATTTTCAGGCCAGTGACCGTGACCGTATGACCAATTTGATCTCACGAAGAATATGGTTTCTCTTTGCCTCCTTATACCCAAAGTTTGGTACCAATCTATCACAGATGGCATATCTCACAGATAACATACGTTAACCGATGGACGGACAGACACAGCTCTACCACCTGGAGGTTGGTCTAATGATGAACGTGTAAAGACAAGCTACATGTATTATAATTATTCAGTTGAATTCTAATTGTGTGCAGAATAACCTACCAGACACTAAATTTGGCTGAAGGCCATATTAACATACTTTCGATAAAAGGTTTTTGGTTGTAACAAATAAAACAAGTTAAGGGTACATGTACATACTAGCTGTATGTAGTAGGACTGTATGTGGTTGTATAAAATGTGTGGTACATATTGATGACAGGTCACATATTCACATTTACACAACAAGTGCTGTAATGTTGAACACAGATTTGACATGAATGACAAACAGATCAGACAATATACCTCTAAAAGCATGTCCACAACAGTGTACTCTGTAGTTGTCCTGGGAATTGTGCCAAATTCTCCCACCACATGCACTAAGGCTGGTTAAAATTCATTTCCTGTTTGGCCTCATAGTTACAATCCACCAAAAAAAATCAACTTAGTTATAGTAAAACTGGTTGAGCTCATCTTGAGAAAACTATATTCTCTATTCTAATATTCGCTGCCAAAAATGATCCACCACACGGCTCCCGCACTGTAAAAAATTCAGCATACATTCTTCACCATTTTCTCAAGGTAAAACCATCAAAGATAAGGTCATCCAGCCCAACACCATTACAGCAAATTTCGAAGAGGGGGCAAATCAAATTGGTCCAGATTTTTATCCGATTAAAATCTGAAAAGGTCAGGTTTTGATATATTTGTGTCTAATGTTATAGAATTATTTTAAAATACATCACAGGCCATTTCTGGTCCAGTCAGGTAAAATGGTCAATCAATATTTGCTGGAAATTAAGTCCTGATTATAATCTTGGACCCAGAAAATTCAATGATGCTTTGTGACATACAGCTATACATATGGGAGCTGTGTCATTACGGTCATCAGGGGGGTATTTGTATGTTTGATTTAATACTACTCGTCTGCTACCTCCTATTTTTGTGGGAGGCCTGTTGGCCGATGGTTAAGATCGCGGACAAATAGTGCTGGCAGGACTCCTGCAGGGAATTCTGCAAGGGACTTGACCAATTTAGAATCTGCGCCATACTAAGATAGTGTTTATCCAAAATAATGAAATACTTTTCTCCAAATACTTGCATACTTGCAAATACTTGTTAGTAAGATTTGACTCTCATGCTTAACCAATCTTAATAAATTAAAATCCTATATGCTTCTCTATGGTCGCTACAGGATCTTATACTCGCCGATCTCCCTCCGTGTTCTGTGATGTCATGTCATGAATATGCAGTGCTGCAAGCGGACCAATCACATCCGTTTTAGTAGCAGCATTTCCACTCTCGAACTCCACGCTCGGCCTAACCGAGAAAAGGTGACATCGGCTCCCGCACTGTTTCGTGCCAGACGTCTGGATTAAATGACATCAATTTAAATGGGAAAGTCCTGAAAAAGCAACGACGAAACATCCGAGCTAAGTATGCATGCAGTGCACAACTGTCAGCTAGAAATGAGAAACCCGCGGGGTCTGAGCAAGCGAGCGAGCGAGCGATCGATCAACCCCTTTCAACTTCGCAACGTATCGGCAAAATTTCTGACAGAAAAGTCGACTCGTTATAAGATTCGCAATTTTTTTTTCTCCATGAAGGGTCCTCGTGGCTGCTGCCCGAGCTGTTTTTCGCAGTCGCTGGACGAAGAGGCTCTGAACAGGTCGGTGGAAGTAATTTCGTCGAGCGACTGAATTATTTCTGTATATCGGGTATTTTCTCTGCAATATTTCTATTTCATCATAGTGGAACTTCATCAGAAAATTGATTGAATCAGTAAAAGTATATCTCGAAAGCGAGAATCGAAAAGAAATGTTGATATTTCTTGTTTTACCGCTGGAATATTCATGATTTAGGTATACAAGTACCCCTATAGAGCCTATAGTCGGCTGTATCGATCAACTTCGAGTCATGTCACCAGAGAATACAGAAGATGGGCTACGATTGGTCAAGACCCAGATGTAAACAAAACACGGAGGGAGATCGGCGAGTATAAGATCCTGTAGCGACCATACGATAGAGAAGCATATAGGATTTTAATTTATTAAGATTGATGCTTAACTGATGAGAAATCTCCTTGGAAAATGTTAAAATATTGACTATCAATCATCTTAGCTTGCTAAGGGCATTTCACGTTCCACTTAACACTACCCTTAGCTCAATGGGTTCTCCGTGTATTTCGCCCTATGTCAGCTTCCCCAAGCATCAAGTCACATGTCCACTCTATTTAAACGAGCCAATGAAATTATCCGTATTCAAATATTTTGACCTGGGAATTTCAGATGTGAGACATGTCGATTGCACTTAAGTGCTCGAGGCGCAAGACTGTGGGAGACCAAACCGAAGTTGTGTGAATTAGCTATTTTATTTCTCACTCTAACAGAGCATGCTTCTTTGTTTTTCTTAAGAAAAATCATATTACAAACGGCCTAACATATTAGAAAAAAAATAAAATCGGCGGCAGTTCACAGGAAAATGATATGATTTTTATTTTGTGATGGGGGCACTTCGAGGCCCACCAAGAGATCTTTTCAATCGATCGCTTTCTGGAGGTGTGTCTTCATTTTATGAATGTGATTGCGCCAATGTCGGGTCTCACGGGATCAATCGCATGTGACCATTTGGGAAACGCCCTAATACACTCAGATATCACCCGTTACCGCATGGCTATGAGCAGAAGTTTCTACGTATGATCGTGCCATGCGTTCGGATGATGACTATCAATGCTAAAAACGTTGTAACTTGTTTGTTGCGCTCTCTTTTGGGTGCATCTTTAACTTGGACAACATTAAACAGTGTCTAACCCTGTTTAAATGCAATGTGCATTTAAATTTTTTATTATTTCCTCTTCACAACACCATTTCTCAATAAAATCTGTCAGCTTAATCCTCAAAATGGTCTTTTATATCAGATGAGATCATAGAATATATTCATGATATCTGATCACATTTAGGAATTTATATAATTGCTGTTCTCTCTCAGTAATCAGGTCGACAAATCCATATTAATTCACACTCAAATCCAGTCCCCAAACGGTCATGTTTCAGGACGAAATCATATAGCTTTGATTTAAGGGATTAAACAATATAAAAGGGATTGAACAATATAATAATATTTTTGAAATGGTTGCAAATTTGTGAAAAATACTCCATTTCAGTAACATACATATACTAATAACCAAAACAAGTAGGATAAAAAATATTCCAATTTTTGAGTTTTGTAAATCCCTATGCATATATGTATTTTATGTAAGCTTACAAAGTCTACACTTAGAAATACACGAAGCATTATGAATGGCCCATATACGTTCACTAGCCACAAGCAGGATGATCTTGTCAAGCAGAAATACGTAAAATGTACGTGAACATGCTTGACTGAACAGAAATTTTCCACTGTACATGTAGTTCATACTGTTCTACACTGTAATTGAAAATGAATGAATACACTAAAGAATTGTATTAAAAATGACATACTTGTTAACTAGCAAATATTACAGAAGAGGTGCATGTTCTACACACACAGGACGAGTGAAAAAATCTGTGCACCTGTGGTATTTTTGTATTCAAATCAAATATTGAATTAACACATGAAAGGGTACTTTATCTCTGCACTGAATATACCGGTACATATATGGTTGTGACACAAGGGGTCTTTTTCTTGCGTAAAAAGGGGGTCTTTTTCTTGCACACAAAAAAAGACCCCTTTCTTGTGATACATTTTTTTTTATGTATATAAAGTGAACAAAAGGTGGACATTTTTTTACTCACTCGCTCCATAAATTCCTTTGAAACAGTAAAATAGCAAATCGATCCAGCTGAGAGAGGGTGTAATTAAACTTAAGGAATCACACAAATTAATCATGGAAATGAATATATATGTATAGCTTTAAATATCTCATACACACAGGAATGATATATCCAAACTAGGTTAGTATTATAGACTCAAGTACAATAAGGACTTTCAAGTTATGTAGCACATGCACTTGAAGGCATAAAGGTTGTTGAATGAGAGCCATCAAAAGATGGTGTATTCGCCCCCTCCCCCCCAACCCCAGTGTCAGTGAACTGGGAAGGAGGAAAACTGCTGCATTTGTATGAGGATTTCAGTGACGTGCAATAGAACACATCAAAGGACATGCTTGTCTCCAGATTATGCCTATAATATACACCAAGTAGCATGTGAATACATCAAAAGTTGTCGTCAAGAGTTGATTTGACAAGTTGATATCATTTAATCTACAGTATTTTGAACTGTAAACAGTGCGGTACAACTCCAAAATGGGGAACGTTCTCAAATTGGGAAATATATTTCCTGAACAGGAAACTTTTCCAAAACAGGGAACATTCCCAAATTAGGAAAGATATTTCCTGAACAGGAAATCTTTGGCAAATATGTTTGTTCATTCATAAATTGCAAACAACACAAATATTATACTCAAGTGTCCTCTAAATAAGCAAGTTTGGTACTGTTTCATTATACAGAATAATTATTTTTTCTTATTATGGTTTCAATGGATCGTTAGCCCACCATAGGGCTGACCAATGTTTCTATTTCAGGAAACCATCATATTCAGACTGGAATATCTCAGGCTAACAGTGACTAACGATCAAGACACTGATCATGTGACGGCAGGGTCAAAGTGAACTATCTTTGTGTGGATGGTCAATGTGCAGAGAAGTGCAGTGACTGAGAAAATTAGGATCCAAATTTAATAATAGCATTATTTGAACAATTGAAACCATAATGAGAAAAAATAATTATTCTGTATTATGAAACAATACTAAACTTACTAATTTAGATGACATTTGAGTATAATATTTGTGTTGTTTGCAATTTATGAATAAACAACAATATTTGTCAAAGATTTCCTGTTCAGGAAATATGTTTCCCAATTTTGGAATGTTCCCTGTTTTGGAGTTGTACCACACTGGTAAAGGGCAATAACCCAGTCAACATTAATAGCCCATGTATGCGCATCTCTAGACTGTGACGATAACATCCACCAAGTATTATGTGAAAATGTGACAGATGCATTGACAAGATATCATTTAATCCACAGTATTTTGAACTGTAAAGGGCAATAACTCAGTCAACAAAAATAGCTCATGTGCATCTCTAGACCGTGACGATAACATCCACCAAGTATAAATGTGAAAATGTAACAGATACATTAACAAGATATCATTTAATCCACAGTATTTTGAACTGTAAAGGGCAATAACTCAGTAAGGAAAAATCCTCTGTCAATGGGAAGAGCACATGTTCATCTCTGACTGTGCTTATAATATTCACCAAGTATTATGTGAATCATATCAAAAGTGTAGGAAGAGATGCATTGACAAGATATCATTTAACCTACAATACTTAATATGAACTGTAAAGGGCAATAACTCAGTAAGGAAAAATCCTCCATTAATGGGAAGAGCACAAGCGCATCTTCAGACTGTGCCGATAATATCCACCAAGTATCATGTGAACCATATCAAAAGTGTAGGAGTTGTGTTGACAAGATGATATCATTTAATCTACAGTATGCGGTAATTCCCCTAATAATTCGACCACCGTTAGTGCAGCAAAAAGTGGCTTATATTCGGCAATATTCTTCATGGCACAAGCTACAAATTGTCATATTTTGTCTTTATAGGACTTTCTTCAATTTAAATGAAGAATGAGAATGTTACTTTTTCTCTGTGTTCGAATAACAGAGTTGAAAAGTGAACTTCCTGTGATTGAATTATTAGGGGAATTAGTGTCTTTGGAATTGTTAAGGGCAATAACTCAGAAAGGGAATATACTCCATCAATGGGAAGAGCACATGCGCATCTTCAGACTGTGCCGATAATATTCATCAAGAATCATGTTAACCATATCAAAACTGTAGGAGGAGGTGCATTGAAAAGAAATATATGAATAGACGGGTATACAGTTCTTTGACCTTTAAAGGGCAATAACTCCATAAAGAATATCCCCCGTCATTCAACAGGAAAAGCACATGCGCCTCTCTGGGCTGTGCTGATAATATCCACCAAGTATTAAGTGAACCATATCAAAAGTGTAGGAGTTGCATTGACAATATCATATCATTCAATCTACAGTATTTCGAATTTGCCCTTCAAAATATTCGAATTTTGAAGGGCAATAACTCAGCAAGGAAATATCCTCCATCAATGGGAAGAGCACATGCACATCTTCAACCAGTGCTATCAACATGCATACATCACGCCTTCAACCCAATACATAGTTCAATTTTACTGTGTGTTTGATGGATCACACACTAATGCAGTACTATACACGAAAAACATATTTATCGGAAATGCAAATATAATCAAGAATATAACACTGTTATCAGGGGTGAAAAATTAACACCTGTCCACCTATCAGTATCTGACAGATAATTTTTGTTACCTGTCACAAAATGTAAACATCTCCACCATATTGGTACAAGGGGTTTTCCAAAAATTAAACCCACCCTCCTATGGGTCCTGCTAAACACCGCCCGGGTGCCGCCCGGGGGTCGCCCGGGACCGTCCGGAAATCGCCCGGCACCACACAGGTTCACACACTGTTCCCGTATTTCAGCTTTCCGTCTCGCAAAATTGGAAGTATCAAGGTACAAAGCTCGGAATTGAAAGCTTCTATCTCTTTTATTTCAAAAGAAAATTATGACATATAGGAGCGTTACATAGTTGAAGGTAGCCCCGTTTCTCCCAAACTCCAAGATATGCATTATACCAAAGTACGGTTTCATTTTCAGTCGAATCTATCAGAGTAAAATTAACTATGGTATCTTCTCTCCTAAAAGTCCTTGTACGGTACCAGACTCATGCAATGCTGATTAGAAGAAACAGGATGAAGGATGACCCTGGCAGTTCTGTATGACATCAATTTCATTTGAAGACAGACGAGGGAATTGGCGTTGGGCCTTCTAACTTTCTGTATTTTCACTTATGCGAGGTGGAAAACTGGTATGTCATGACCAGTGATGGAAATCTTTTAATCCCCAAAACGGCACAGACGGCAAAGAAACCTGGTCAGAAAAAGAGAGTGAAATGCGCGAAGACCACGACCAAGAACAATAAATGAATTCATCGCGAAAGACTTGTATGTCACCCGTGTTTTCACGTATTCTGATATCCTTTACATAACTGTAGATCGAGAGAAAAACTGTTGAATAAAATTTGTATTTTATATATTTGAAAACTGTAAGACGGAATTAAATCGAAATATAATCACCATCGTGTTAATTGTTTAAATGCATGCATAGAATTTAAATGTTTTTTTATCCCAGATGATGGTTTATTCAAATCATGAGCGTCCTAAATTCAACCTACATATCTGTTTTCCGTTAAACAAAGTTCCGAACTGATCAAATTTGCATTTTGTCCTATTTTCATCATTAAATTTTACATGTCTATGTAGCTTGTTTAGTAAAATATTTGCTAATAAATCGTTGATGTAGATTATGAATGGATTATGCTATGAATTGTGTTTTTGTTTATTTTGTTGAGTCATTTACTTTGGGAGACGGGAACTATTCATATCAACATTCCGCCACGGCAAAGTTACGATGGTACATCGACATAACACAAATTCATATCCATGAATCTGCAAAACATCATCAGTGTCGTATTCACAGATTTGCCAGGAATCGGACGTCCACACATTCACAGGTAGTTTTGCTGCGCGTACTTTATCGGGTAACATTCAGAATTTTTAATTCAAGAGTTTTGCAACGACAATCCCTTGGAGCATAATAAAATATCAGATTTTTTTTCTGTTGATATAGAATTTAAATTTCGCGAAGTTCAACGCTTAGCTTTTCCACCAAATTTATATATTTGGTTGATAATATTCGATATTTATCAATAAATTAAATCAGAAAATGACAACATGAATTCCACGGTTACGGCATCATGATCTGGTTTTAATCTTCAGAGCACCTGTTAGTGAAAATATGTAGTCGAGATTTCTATTGCTTAGAATTGAGCTATATAGCTGCCTAATTTTGACGTGTTCATCATGATTACAATTTATTAGAAAAATAATTCGCGTCTTCTGTTTTATTGTTATATTTCCGAAGATATATGACAAGAACAGAGAAAAAAAGGCATGATAATATTCGGCTAAGAATTCTGCCATATAGCGATGTCTTTTGAAGGTAAGCGGGTAAGCATAGTTTTCCGTGGAATTCATAACAAACGTCACACGTCGGTCGTATAATGACAATACGACCTTTAAACCGGGGATAGTGCTGAATCTTAACAGTCTGTATGACATTAGTGACCCCGGGCGGTAAGATTATGTCCCGGGCGGTCCCGGGCGGTGTTTAGCATGACCGCCTCCTATTGAATGGTCCATAATTACCCCTGAAATTTGTATTTTTAAATCAAAATACATAGAACTTTATATTTCCATCAACACTGATCTTGAATTCCACATTATAAAATAATAAAGTACCAAAAATGAATAGAACAGAATTGCAACAGAATTGTTTGCGGGGAAACTCGTCCTTAGGTGAGGGGGTGGATATAATATTTGGAAAAGCCCTTGTACCAATAAGATGTTTACTTATCTCAACTGGGATTTTCTCGGCTGTATTTGGAATGCAATTAAGTTTTTCTGGCTGCTATTTTTGGTGTATCACGAACCGAGATGGACCATACATTATGACAGTGGGACTTAGAGATCTGATGTGTGGATGTGAATTTCTGGTCTGCATTCTGACGTTTTATTTTCGTCAGTGAAGCGCCTTGGATCGTACGGCATGACTCTGATAATAATATCAGAGTCATGTTACTTGACTACATGGGTGGATGCTTCCTCTAACTGAATACCCGTGCTGTTGTTGTTGTTGTTAATGAAAGTGCCTCACCTTCGTCGACTTGAAAACATTGTTGGAACCTAGGACAGTTTCCCTCACATTGTTCTTGTTTCTCATGAGGAAAAACTAGTGATATGTTCGTGATTGATAAAATTCACGAATTTTGAATTTAGATTCACCCTAACTATAACTTTTTAACTTATTTTCTTTCACGAATGAGCAAATTCGTTCACACTTTCCGGACTTTCCCAAACAAGGTCATGACTTTTGTGACTTCATAGACAGGAGAGTTCGTGGAGGGAAAGAAGACTGTTGATTGGGTAAGGATAAGGATATTTATTTATTGCCATAAAAAAGAAGATCTGGCGCCCACATGGAGCGAATAACATATAAAATACATCCATGATACAAAGCACATAAGAATACATTAGACACTTAAAACATATAAAATACATCCATAATAGAAAGTACATTAAAAAAAATAAAAATTAAAAAAATACAAAAAAAATTAAAAAAATACATCAGACACTTAAAACATGGTGTAGGGACGTAAGACATACATTACATGAAGGGAATGTCTGATAAATAAAACGTATTACTATTAGATACGGTACAAGGTACATCAGACAATTACATAAGACAATAGGTAAATGAGCAGTATGTGAGCACCAATGTTAAAATATCACAGTTTCATATGAAAAAACAAAGGGCCGAAGATCGGGAGATTATCACAATCCAGCTATCGGTCTTATTCACGGAATAACATTTGGTAAACTGCATCAGACTAGTATTAGACTGGGTCATGTGCCATTGATGTACAAATACAGGCTTCTAATTTGGAGGCACTCAGTTACATATCGCGTTAACTTTCGACGTAATATACGATGTTCGTTCGTTAATAACCAGATAAACTGATCATCTACTTCTAGTTTGATAAACAGTGGGCAGTGAAATGATACAGCGCGCAGAAACATTTCTCTATATTTTTTAAAGCGTGAACATCTCAGTAGGAAGTGTCTTTCATCTTCGCCATTATTACACAAATTACATATGCGATCTTCCGGTTTACTTTTCTTATAGCGACCCTGCTCAATTTGGAGTTTGTGCGCACTTATCCGAAAAGCAGAAAGCTGTTTTCTACGTTTTCTGTTTTTCACCAAACTTAGATATTTTTCTTCATTAAAATATTCTTTGAAGAGACTAAAAGTTCGTAACTTTGCAGAATTTTCGACATTATTTTTCCATAATGATTTATATTCCATTCTCAGTTGGTACCGTACTTAGCAGGAGTTTGAAAGACAGTTTCCATATTGAAATGGCGCAATATAAAGTTAATAAGTTGTATGACAATCAGTTAATTCCGTACCGTACAGTGTTATTAGATAAATTACCGTAAAGCTAGTTATTGGTCAAGGTAAATTGCAGACAAGAAATACAGCCAGGGGCCTGATGAACATTTATTGCCAACATAGGCCTAATTATTTTAAATTAAACAAATTGGAATGATTAAATGCGAATGTCACACTTGAAGCACGAATATCGCCATGATCTCAGCAGTCGGAAAATCAGTTGGAAACTGAAGCACGTTACCCGCCTCTTTATGAAATGATTTTTGTCGCTATGTACGAATCCAGGACATTTCTCCGTGAGGACAGTTCCCTCTGCACACATTTCTCCCTTCAGACATTCCCCTGTGGACCTTTTTTTTTTTTTGGTTTCTCAAAATCAAAAATTGAAATTTGACCGTCAATTTTCAATTTTCTTTCGGTTTCTCAAAATCAAAAAATGAAATTTGACATTCAATTTTCAATTTTCGTTTCACTTAGCGCAAAAATGAAAATCAAAGATTGAAAATTGCCTCGACATGTCCGTTTTTCGTTTTTTGATTTCAACTTTGACGTGTCAATATTAACTGCGCACACGCGAGGCTTATGATGCCACTTTGGTCCGCGGAGTAGTATGGAAAGTGCAAATCGGATTGTATAGGCAGGTGTGGAGCATAATATGGAAAACCAGTAGCGTGAAAGATATGGGAGTTTCACTACTATATAGATGCATTCGAGCTAGATTATAATGGGCCAACTGTGCGTGCGCAGGATCGAGTAGGCATGTGCAGCAGGCGTGAAACATGATATAGAGAACAACGGGGTTGATACACATGAAAGTTACATTAAAGTAGGGTACTATAATATTTACGTGAGTACCGTAATCATAAACAGCAAAGGAACTTCCCGTGTCTATGCGTTGAAGCGAATGACACCCGCACTTGAAGAGTTAAAGCGTTGTTGACGCTGAATGTTGACCGGCATATGAACGCTCCAACGATCCAGGTCCCCAAAATAGAGAAGGAAGATTGGACCTGAATCGTTGAAGCGTTGAATCATTCAGGCGTCTGTTGTCAATCATGGCATCTGAACGCTCCAGGTCCCCAAAATAGAGAAGGTTCCTTGCCGTTCTGTTTAACGTGTCAGTTTTGTGACCAGCCTATAGGATCCGGTGGTCAGTCTGTTACCTGCAAAACGTGTCAAGCCATTTTTTACCACTCCTGTTGCGACGCTGCTTCTGATGACTTTGTGTGCCCGACAGTGTATGTTGTGTATGGCAAACTCCAGTTTCCCTACAAACTCCACTATCCCTGTAAATTCAAATATGGACATGTATAACCTTTATCAACGTATCCAGAATCTAGAAACTGAATAGCTAAAACGACGTATCACTCATCTGGAAACCAGAAGTATCAGTCCTTCGACTCCTACCATGCCACATGTTCAACATTCCCAGCCTACACTGCAGTTTCGTAGTCATCCTGTTGTCCCAAGCCACTCTACACATTATATGTGCCCTACATGAATCCCGGCCTAGCTCCTGCTGCTTTCCAGACTCCATATCCCCTTCCACATCCATTCCTGCAGAGTCGTCCAGCTAGATACCCATATCCGGTTCCTCGTCCAGCTGAATACCCATATCCGGCTTCTCCAGCGTATACCAGTCTTCTAGGAAGACTAGGAAGACTATACTGTGAAGTCATGTGACTGTCAGTATGGCGGCACCTCTTCCTACTTTCCGTATATGTGTTGTAATTTTTACCTGTATATGGCGAGATTCAGCTGGTGGACGTGTCGTCCCAGAGGCCCGCGCCCTGTACCAATCTTTTGGTCTTTGACATATGTTGGCATTTGTGGGAAGTTGATGCTGGGTCGACATCGGGCCTTACAGGCTAGTCTTTTGTGTTAAATGCCGTCATTTTCATCTGACGACGATACAGCTCACAAATCCCCAGTGTACGAGTTGTCACAGCGACACAGCTCACCAATTACCGATATACGAATTGTCAGAGCATTTCCATCACAGCTCTCTAGATTTGTATCTAATACCGCGTATGCCGGTGCTAGGGGCCGTGTGGTCATATCATCCAAGTTGCCACATGAACAGGTATAATAAAAGCGCACCTGAGATACAACACATATCACGAATCGTTAGATTCTTGGTATGTGCTTTATAATAGGTTAACCGGAAGACTATACTGTGAAGTCATGTGACTCTGTCAGTATGTCGGTTCCTTGTAGTCCTTGATGATGTCTCAGATGACTACATCATAAATGATCCTGCTCAATCTTCAGCTACTCGTCTTATCCAGCTAAACAGACCAAGAGTTAAGATTCCTGAAACTCAAGACTGTGACAATCAATCAGCATGCGACAACCAACCTGCACCTTCCATTCATAAGTCCTTTTTAGATCCGCGCCTCCAGCAAAGCCCACCAACGTAGCAACAGCAAGTCCAAATTGTCGACATCTTTGCCCCAGGTTCTGAATATAGCATCATTTAACTGTAAAAAACATCATTACCAACAGCGAAGCTGTTTATGTCGTTCTGAGAAAGGCTGACCTCGTTTGTCTCCAGGAACATTGGCTCTTTAATTTCCAGCATGATATCCTTAAGAATTTCACCCTCAATTTTTAGCGGAACTATAGTCCGTCGACCATCCTATACCCTCAATACATACACCAAGAGGCTATGGCGGAGTAGCAATCTTATGGAAAAAGGCACTGGACCATCTTGTGGTACCTATCCCGGATGGAAGCTGCAGAATTCAAGCCATCTCTATCTCCACCTCTCCACTTCCTGTTCTGTTAGTTTCAGCATACATGCCAACTCGCGGGAGTGCAGCCTTCGATTTTGCCTACCAGGATTTCAACTGTGATCTAACAACCGATTGTGTCTGCTTTTGTTTCTAGACGAGTTGGGGCTCGCTTATCAAACCTCCGGCCCTACTTTCGAGCATACAGATGGGAGGGACCATTCTACCATCGACTACTTAATTTTCCTTGAGGACTCCAAGCATCTTCTAGGCCTCGTCAGACGTTTCGATAAGATCTTTATTAACAGTTCTGACCACCATCCTATTGGCACAACTCATTGCGACCAATGCCCCAAAATCTGATGTAATTCCGCAAAAATTCTCCCACCGAATCATCTGGGACAGAGTCGACAAAGCAGAATACCATGATCTCATCTTAGCATCCCTGTGTGACTATAATGAGTGATGATTCTCTACCGTTACGACACAGGAAGAGTCTACCTAAAATTCTGTCAATTGCAAGCGTGTGGTCCGTCATTCATAATTCAGCCGTCGTCCATTAGAGAATATCGGCGTCCATAATCCAAAGACCAATTCCATATTCCACATAACAGTATTAGCACCAAATTCAAAAAGACAATCATGGTATACATAAACATAGGCTTGTTTCCTGCAAGAGAGAAGCGATCAACAGTTTTCAATGATGCCGGCAAGACATCATGATGTTCCAAAAATACCAAATCCGTATCGCTGATCAGTATTCTTAATCCATAATATTCGTTGTAAAGTCGTTATCTACAGAATGATGTATCTCAGTCACGCTTTGATTGTAACTGTTCATATGAGTACCATGAGGATCTTGAAGTACATGGGTTCATACGGCCCCTAGCCCCGGGTTAAGCGGAATTAGACACAAGTTACGAAAAGTAACGCCATAGATCTTGCACGCTACGCTCGTATTTTGCTATCAGCATGCGATATGTATCCCAAATTTGAGAAACTTTGAATGGAGGCGCTTGGTGGTGTAGCCCTGTTTTATAAGTTTCTGCAACAATGATTTGTGACGTTGATTAAAATCGTCACATTTAACACAGGATCTAGCAAATGCTACTAGGCGTGATATGTATACGCCATATGCAGCCCCTTACCAGTGCTGCACTTGAAGCAAGCAGTCAGCCTCCAGTCAAGGAGAAGAGGAAAATTTCCCATTTATGCTCAGCGGAGATCGCAGCTGCTGCCGCAGCAACAAGAACCCTCATTGGACGTGGAAGAGTGCTGGTTTTCCACGTGATCCTCAGCATCCCGCCACTCAACAGCGCCGAGATGCCAAGATATCTCTTAGACGGACACAACGACAGACTGCAGCCGAAAGATCAAACCGTGAGCTTGCCACATTGATGGAGGCAAACTTCAACGACAAACAGTTATTCTTCAAATTAGTCCGTCAGCAAAGGAAAGCTAAGAATGTTGATCTTAACACCCTTCATGTGGGTGACCAGATATACTCCAGTGGCCAGATCCTAGAAGGATGGCATTCTCACTTTACGCAGATTTCCACCCCGTCAAAAAAACCCTTCCTACAACAGTCGTCTCAAAGCTGAAGCCCAGTTTGACGAAATCTTGATTATGACCTTTGTCGTATGCAAAATGATCATACACCTGTAACTACTCGTCCTCCCCACAGCGCATGCTCCATTTTGCAGGCTCCATTATCCATCCCTGCCTTCAATAGCGGAAGTTGACCTTTACTACGTTGCTATGACGTATAGGGGAAACCCCACTTACGCACGGTTCAATTTGAATCCGACCGAACAACTCCTTCAGTTTTGCACATGAGCGAACTACTTTTTATATGCTCTGTCCAGATAAACAGGGAAAATAATCTCCAGATAATTCTTTTCAACGCTAGGTCAACAGAGGTATTATGCAGACTTGAAAAGTAATCGAAATATTCGGCAAACATCTATTTTACTATATATGATGTCACTTCCGGCGATGTGCGCGAAGGCCCCGAATCCGGTCCAAAAATCTGACTGGTGGCTGGGGTACTATTAGACCCCCAGCGAGGTGGTTGGTAACTACTGCCGAAGTAGAACAGTCCATCTTAAAACTTGGCCGCAACAAGGCTCCAGACTGCTCGGGTGTGATTGCTGAACATGCACCCGAGATTTGCCAGCTCCATAGTCGTTGGTTAATGCCATCCTGGATTACAGTTACTTTCCAGCAGAAATGAAGACTGTCGTACTCACCCCAATATTCAAGAAAAAAGGAAGGAAAGAACAAGCAGGCAACTATCGTGGTATAACTGTTACATCTCTAGTCACCAAAGTTGTTGAAAGCGTAATCCGTTCCAGGATGAACTCACAGCTAATGTTACAGAAAAATCCCTTGCAGTGTGGCTTTACGGCGGGTATCTCCCCCTTGTACAGTGCAATCATCCTACAGGAGTCGGTCAATGAGAACAAATCGAAATATCTAGCATATGTTGGTCTACTTGATGCCAGAGCTGCGTTCGATGTGGTGGATCACTCCATTCTCCTCAGAAAGCTGTATCTAGCCGGCGTCCAAGGCTCCATGTGGCTAACTATTTCAGATCTTCATACCAGAGCCCAGACTAAGATCAAATGGCAGGGATCCCTGTCCGATCCAGTCACTATCCAGCAGGGGTGCGCCAAGGGGGCATCCTCCCTACGGATCTGTACAAGGTGTATATCAATGACCTGCTCAACAGACTCACCCACTGTGGCCACGGAGCTGGGATAGGAGTGGTTCCCTGTCCAGGCCCTACATGTGCTGACGATGTATTTCTCAACGCTTGCAACGATTTCAATCTTCAAACCCTGTTGGATATTGCAGTTAATTATAGCAAAGACCAACACTATGATCTTCAGCCATCAAAGAGTGCGATCTTGTGTTCCGAGAAATCTGCCGATTACGAGTTCTCTCTCGATGGTGTCGTCATGTCCATTGCTAGCTCTGCCGTTCATTTAGGTTTACACCGGGACGGCTCTATCTTGAAGGCTCGTTCAGCTAGACGTGCGATGTATCCCCTAATGGCTCCTGGACTACACGGCATTAACGGCTTGAATCCTGTAACCGCACATCACCTATTGGAGACCTATGTCCTACCCATCCTACTGCACGGCGTCGAGACCCTCTACCTGACCCAGGGAGACGTACAGCTCCTGGATCTCTTCCATGGTAGGGTTTTAAAACAAATCTTGTCTTTACCGGACCGTGTGGCCCAACCTGTAATCTATATCCTTCTTGAGCTGCCTGCCTATGGAGGCCCGGATTCATCTTCGAATGTTGACACTTCTGAGAAATATCTGTTCTGGTGAAAACTCATTGTTGCATGAAATCTGCACTAGGCAAACCATCGTGAAAGGCTTCAACGACAAGAGTTGGTTCTCCGAGGTGCGAAGTGTCCTCGCCATATACGACCGACCGTCGCTCCGTCAACGCCTTCAGAAGACGCCAGCAAAAATATCTTGGAAGCGTATAGCGAAATCTGCTATCCTGGCCTACTGGACAGAAAAGATCCTGATTAGAGGACAGCTATATCCTTCATTGAAACATCTGATGCCAGCTGACACCTCGATTGACTTGTGCTTTCCTCATCTATCTAGCTGTGAAATTCATCACCTCAAATGTGGCGGACGTTCGCTCTGCACCGATTAGGTTAAGGCTCCTGACCGGGTGCTACGTCTTGCAAGCCAGCCGTGTCGTATTCACTCAGCATGCAGTAAGAGCCCTATGCCAGCTTTGCTCTCAAGCAATGAGAACAGAACGCATTTTCTCGTCACCTGTGGCGCTTTATCTGAAATACGCACCAAGTTCCTGTATCTCCTTGCCTCCACCTTATGCTTTGAGTGTGGTACAGCTGCTCTCAACGCCTCATCGGCTCCTGACCATCTAGCTTCACTCATATTGAATCCACTGAACTTCCTCGGTGAATGTTCCCGTCTGCCTTCGGTGGAGAGGATGATCAGGCGGTATACCTATATTCTCCATCACCGTAGATCCGAGCTTTTAAATCAACTGCAACAGACTAACTGAACTCCAATTCCAATTCTATTAAAATCCTACTACATGTAGACATCGTTTCTTCAAACTGCATGAACTGGCGACTCCCGACTCCTCCATTGTGCCTTGTGTTGTGGTGTGGCGTGTTTTTAACATTCGTTTCGTGTCGTGTGTATTTTTAGTATTCATTGTGGAACTATGTACTTCTACGCAGGTGCTCCTTGACAGAGGAGGGACGCACCAATTGAACTGAACTGAACTGAAAGCAGATTGGACCTGAAGCCTTGAAGCGGTTGTCATCTTCAGAAGTCCAGGTAAATAAAAAAAATCCTCGCAGGGGGTTTACCTGGACATGTTTGGTGATCTGAATGAGTTCTGGAGTAGATGCCTTTATTATACAATCTCGTACATTACATCCCCCCGCGCTTGTGAATTAGCATGTCGTTATCGCAAGCCTGTGGGTTTGCTTTAACTTCCGATGTCGATTTCAACCCGACATCGAAGTAGTCTGGCCAGCAATGAATTTCAAACCTGTCACATCTCATACCTCGCAGCGGATCGGCGTAATCAGCTAGCTTAGCGCGTTCACTGATTGGTTCGATTTTGGGGGAAACCGCTTAATCTATTTATATCCAGAACTGGGTTGTGTAACTAAACAAGCCAGTGTATCGATCCTAACAGATCGGATACACTGGCTCGCGAGGATGGGCGGTTGAATGCTTGTTTGAAATATTGGTTTACGGCCCGTTTGCCATATACGGATTTCGAGGCCCATCACCGCGATGCTCATTCTTAATGATATTAGATATTTGTTGGTATCTTTATGAGTACCGGAACTATATTTTAAATAAATAACAGATAGCGGTTCTTTATTTTATCAAACCAATTTCGACGTTCCCACTTCGAACCTGCCCTGATTTATCTGACCACCTTCAGTGTTCAAAATCCGAGGCGTAAATTTCACCTACGAACGAGAGACGAACCAATCAGAACCGACACGCCGATTGTGTGTAGAGTGACCTCATCCTCAAGTAGCGGCGTCATTCCTGTTAGTATGGTGTTTGTGTTAGCTCAATATATAGGTCAGCCAGTCAAAAACGCTCTTCTATGACACATTTCGAAATTCAAATGATTTCGAGGTCATTGACGTCTCGTGTCTATTTATAAGTTCTTTGAACATTGAAGGAGGCCAGATATATCAAGGGAAGTGGGAACGTAGAAATTGGCTTGATAAAATGAAGATGGCGTGAATCCTGTTCGCTTTTTTGCGCTCTAAACATCTAGTTTTAGAACTGAGAAAATATAAGACTGTGTTCTGATTGGCTAAAGCCTCAATGCCAATAACCAAAGAGAACAGCGGGATGCCACCCGTCCAGATCTGTCTGGCGCATCTTCACGCGCCAGGTAAATCGTAGATCCTCGCACAAGGTTTACCTGGACATTTTTGGTGATTCGAGTGAGTTATTGAGTCGTTGCCTCAATCTCGAACATTTCCTACCCTGAGGTTCTTTTAAATTAGCATGGCGATATCCCAAGTCGGCGGTTTTTGTTTGACTCTCGATGTCGATTTCAGCCTGACATCAAAGTGGTTATGCCAGCGATGAAATTCCAACCTGTCACATCTCAAACCATACATTGACGTAATGAGATAAATGAGCCCCCCCCCCTCTCACTTTTGATTTTTTTTGGGGGGGGGGAGCATATCTTTGGGTCCCCACTTTTCGGCACTCCTACCTGACCATGTCCCCACATAAAAATTACAGATCGAGTGCCAGGACGTGTGGTGGTGTGTTTTAGGTCAGTTTTGTTTGTGTTAAACCAGGAAGTCAAATGGACTCAAGCATGTTCTTCAATATCCATGCGTGTTTATGCGAAACAAATGTGAAAACAGAACCATAAATCTATATACATTGTGTTCAGATTTATCTCCGGGAAAACACGTAAAACGCATCTCCGGCAACCTGAGACCCCAGAGCTGTGAGGATCGCTTATTTTAGCTTTTTGTAAATGAATCGGTATCACATTGGTTCTAATGTTCCATGATGTGAAGGTCATCGTTTTTTATGTGTTAAATATAACTAGAAAGGCAAATGGATTCAGGCATGAAGTATGATTTTTTCAATATCGATGCGTGCTTATAAATACGAAACAAACGTGAAAATAGAACCATAAATCTGCATACATTATGTTCGAATTTATTTCCGGGAAAACGCTTACAACGCAGTTCCGGATATCTAGGGCTTCGGAGCTTGCGGGGCATAGGCGGCCCCTGGACCCTCGCCTGTTGGGCTGTGAGGATTACCTTGTTTTATCTTTGTGTGAATGTATCGGTAGGCCCATTGGTTTCCTTCCAAGAACTAAGTCATCGTTTTGTATATTTTAAATACAGCTAGAAGGTCAAATGGATGCAGGCATGAGGTGCGATGTTTTCAATATCGATGCGTGCTTATAATTGCGAAACAATCGTGAAAATAAAACCATAAATCTGCATGAAGTATGATCAGTTTTATTTCGGGGAAAACGATCAGAACGCATCTCCGGCGATCTAGGACCCCGAAGCTTCCGGGGCCTACACGGCCCCTGGGCCGTCGCCTGTTGGGCTGTGACAGTGGGCCCCCACTTTCAATTACGTCCCGACGCCACTGAGAAAAAACAAGACTTTCCTTCAGTTCGGTCGACACTGAATGCAATTACATGCAACATCTATATACCTGTAATTGAGAACTCCCAATGCAGATTAATGTGTTTACGGTACAGGTGTGAAAGGAAACAATGTCCCAGGAAACAATGTCCATTTTCATATAATTCACTTCAGGAAAATATCTTTTACCGGTTAACCTAGTTGTAAATCAGAAAAAGAATGCCTTAGTCGAGTTAAAATATAGGAACCGGACCTTCTTTCTTTTTTACACCTGTACTCGTAACCACGTGTACTCTATAGGATGTGACGCCAGTAGGCCCCTATTCATACAAGTACAGGATTGTCAGGGTAATATTTCCTTTGATTGTAGAATAAAAGGAAAGCCAACTGCGGGATAAACTAGTCAGAAACGGAAGACAACTTGTTAAAAGAAAATGATGCCTGTGGAACGTGCTCGGGAAAAATAATATGTCTGTTCAAAGTGGATTTGATCTGTTCGCTTGTCTGTTTTACCTTTTCATGGCTTAATCTATTCTCATGGCATCAGATTGTATACCCTATTTTCATATATACCGACGGTTTGGAGGTTACAAACTCTGACGTTGGGAGAATGGGCTTACTCCTGTGGTAATTATACCGTCATGGTGATATATATATGGGTCACGGAAATAGGTCAGTTTATACAGGTGAGTTAATCACTGGTCCAGTTTAAACCAGCTAATAGAATCGTTCTTATCGTGAAATGGATGACATATTCGCGTCTATTTAAGGTGCTTCAGTAGGATATAGAGCACGGGACATGTAGATTTCTAATATACATCCGTATCGGTATATTTGTTTCTTCTTCTCCAGAACTCATAAATAGAGGTTTCGTAATGGACAAACAAATCGAGATGGTATTGTAATCATTGTACGCTATCATGGAATATATTATTCTATACGATGACAAACGGCTGAATAGTCAGGCCAAGCAGTACTCCAGGCTGAGAATCATCGTGCAAAGCACCGCTTTCTCAACACCTTTGTGACGATTTGATACTCACAGTACCGGAAAACATTTACCTTTTATGTTACCCAAACATAATCAAACTCCACTAAGATATACCACAAACAAACACACATGCACACTTTACAAACATACCTTAACTGCACTGCTGGTCGTGGGAATGGAATCAATGAATCGGTCAAATCCCAAACCACTAGCAATGACTCACTGTTACCGGTATAATCCTCAAACGTCGAGTAAATACTCATGTCCGATTCAAGACAAAAACATGTTACATAGATAACGATCACCCTGTGACGACATATCCCACCAAGTGAGTATTGTTCATGTGGAGATAGCTTTGAAATGAATGTTTGTGCGTGAGAATAATGTAACATCGGCGAAGTGATTCATATTGTAGGCTATTAGCTGAGCCCGCTGAGATGGTTGTAATTCACTCACTGATTGTCGTGATCAGGTATTGCTATATGATAATTGACGACTACGTCCCTCTCAGCGCCAGTCAAAGTTCAACATTCTTTCTCCAAATGTGGCCACACGATTTCCACAGCAGGGAAAGATCTTAATTGCTTTGTTCTCATACAATTTTAATTCAGAATCATGACTTGGGTATAATTTGCATGAAGCGGACAGGCTCGTAACATTGTTACGAAATTGTGCATAATTTCAAAGAAAACTGAAGTTATCAAAGCCACACCTGAAGAATGTTTCAATAGGTTGGGTATGGCGGATCAAATAACAACAGTGCCAATGCAGGATGACACAAATCGGATCTTTATCGATGTTCATTGCTTGCTTAGATTCGTACTGTGATAGTGTAATCAACGTAAGTAGTGTGAATATGAGCGCTTTGGGTCACAGGTCCAAGGTACATGTTCAGTGACGTCATCACGGGAAGTCACATCATCACCGGAAGTGACATAATCACCGAACTTGACATCATCATCAGGATGTGACCTGAGACAAGATTAGGGTGAAGGTTCAGGATTTTGATCATCATAAGGTGGGGATCAGTGAGACAAGATCAGGATCGAGTGAAGTTTTAAAACAGGCTAGATAACTATAATCACTGTAATATGAACAAGAGTTACAAAGGGAAACAAAGACCAGAATCAAGTGAGCGACCATCATGTTTTACCACGTGACTATTTGTGAAGAAACGCCAGAGACTTCGATAAAAACAGGAAGATGTTTCCTATAGCTTTCAAAGGTTTCACTGTAGTTTACCGTGAAAATGGATTGCCATATATACGCATATTCAAAGGCTGTGACATCCCAAACAGCTCACAAGTTGAGGTGGTGACCTTATCGACAAAAGTGTGTGATCTTGTCACAGTTTTACTAATTAATCATAGATTCCTGAGCTTCTATATTTGGAGAATGGTTTATATCTATATTTGGTAATTCATAATGTTTATAGAGAGAGAAATCAGATCCAGATCCGTTTCTGAACAAAATGAATGAGACTCAAACCGAATAAAAAAGGTTCTACACTAACTGTAGAACTATGTGAAGAACTTGAAGCTAGACATCGAAAACGAGCTAAATGAGTTGATATCTAGTATGCATGATTACGCTAAAATTACAAACAATGATGACGAACATTATTTTCAACGAATCACATAAAACAGAAAGAAAGAACGTCATCCTGATTGAATGTTAGTCCCATTCATCAACACATTGACATAATCAAATTGCGTGGAGTGTGAAGTGGATCATTCGAGTTAGCGGAACCACCCATGAATCGTGTTGGAGTGTGAGGAACACAGACACGCCAATGCTGATAATGGTATCACCCTCCTGAATGAATCTGACCTAATTAAATATCAAGTCTCAGATGCGACATTCAAAATTCAACCGGCGTCCATGAAAACAATTCCGCGACAATAACTGAAATACCTATTTCATTTGACAGTTAGCAACAATTCCAAATGTGCATAAAATAAGAAGAATGAAAACACAATGTTTCCTACACGAGAGAAAAGTTAAATTGTTTTCAAAGATGTCAGCAAGAAATCATGATAAATTCTAATCATTGACCAAAATTCTTTATCCAAATGAATTTTCAAGACTGTACTGTCCTCTACTCGGAAAGATTAAACAGTCAGATAACCAAGATACGATACGATGTCAATCAAAAGTCTTTATTTACTTTAGTTCAAGACACTGTGATGATGATCCGTATGTATGTACGCGTGGATGCGTGTGGTAAAAGGCTAAAAGAAAAAGAAAGAAAACAATGAAATTACTCTTTGTTGTTCGGATATAATCTGCTTTCAGAATTAAAATTTTCAGTAGCATCCCTGCCACAAAAAGGCGGACTACTTTCAAATCTGAAGTCGAAAGCGAGGCTACACATAAAATATGGAAGTATTCCTACGCAGAAACAAATAATGGAAATGTGTGCCAGAGGTTATGTTTACGTTCACGAGTTTAGGAAAACAGATTTTTCATATGCTTGACATTAACGTTAACTACACCAGATTAAGCGTGTCAAAACAACTGTCCAGATAAGGTAATACAGCAATGACAGTTTCAGGTAACAGTCTTTAAACAGAAAGTGAGTCCATAAATCTACAGTCAGTTCAGTGTTGCTTCGCGGGAAAAACAACAGCCTGCTCAACACGATCAAATGTTCACTACAGTTCAATTACAAGCGTCTAGTCCGTCATTCATAATTCAGCCGTCGTCCATTAGAGAATATCCGCGTCCATAATCCAAAGACCTATTCCATATTCCATACAACATTATTAGCACCAAATTCAAAAAGACAATCATAGTATACATAAACATAGGTTTGTTTCCTGCAAGAGAGAAGCGGTCAACAGTTTTCAATGATGCCGGCAAGACATCATGATGTTCCAAAAATATCAAATCCGTATCGCTGATCAGTATTCTTAATCCATAATATTCGTTGTAAAGTCGTCATCTAAAGAATGATGTATCTCAGTCACGCTTTGACTGTGACTGTTCATATGAGTACCATGAGGATCTTGAAGTACATGGGTTCATACGGCCCCTAGCCTTGGGTTAAGTGGAATTAGACACAAGTTACGAAACGTAGCGCCATAGATCTTGCACGCTACGTTCGTATTTTGCTATCAGCATGCGATATGTGTCGCCAAATTTGAGAAACTTTGAGAGGAGGCGCTTGGTGGAATAGCCCTGTTTTATAAGTTTCTGCAACAATGTTTTGTGACGTTGATTAAAATCGTCACATTTAACACAGGATCTAGCAAATGCTACTAAGCGAGATATGTATACGCCATATGCAGGTCCCACTGGAGTATTACTGTCCAGAAAGGGATAGTTTACAATGTCGAAATTGTAATCATCTCTTTTGTCATAAAGTCGACGAGAGAGAATGCCCGCTTCATTTTTATAGAGATAGAGATCTAAATAAGATGTGCCTGTAGGGCTATCTGTAGTTTCCTTCAAATCCAGTGAAGGTGGATATATATCCTTCACTGCGTCATTTATATAGCGATTATCCACAGCGAGAAGATCGTCTATATAGCGTTTGGTGAATGAGAATGAACGGGATTATGGACGCGGATATTCTCTAACGGACGACGGCTGGATCATGAATGACGGACTAGACGCTTGTAATTTGAATGGATCGGTTTTTGAAAGCGCCTGCATATAGTCATATTCATAAGAGAACAGATACAGGTCAGCCAACAGGGGTGCACAATTAGTACCCATTGGAATACCTATATGCTGCTGATATATTGTGTTGCCAAATTTCACATAGATATTTTTAATGAGAAATTCAAGCAACTCTATAAACAAAGAAACATCCCATGAATGATATCTCTTGTATGCAGTCGAGCTAAAGAATGCTTTATGGCTTCCGACATCAATATATCTACGATCAGTTTTGTTGAACACAGATACTATTAATGAACTTAGACGGTCAATAAGGTCCTGATGAGGGATTGTAGTAGAGAGAGTCGAGAAATCCCATGTGGATACATGTCTGTACGGTATGTGACCTTTAGCATCAAGTTCTTCCGTAAGACATTTTGAGTTTTTTAATATCCACATACATTCACATCCACAATATCCACAACGTTACTTTCACACTTTCCAAACAGTTAAAATCGTGCTACATAGAACAGTAGTCGAATCTTTCAACGACCTATGATCACCACGGAAAATATAAACAGTTACAGTACTCACACGGTGGTTAGCTGACGCTTGACGAAAGTCACTTGTGGATTTTCAGTTTGTCACCGGCATGGTCTCACTTCATAGCGAGAATAAAATATCTCTAAACACAGAAGAGTTACACACGTCCACAAATTATACGCACTGAAAGGAGAGTACTTCTACGTGTAGTACACACGAGATTTAAACAGGTTACGTAGTAACAGCACACTCCCCGTCTGAAAGCGTATAACACGTTTTCACTAGCTCACTGATTACAACTGTCTGCCGAGTATAACAACACAAGTTCTGTGATTGGTCGAAGATCGTTGTCCCTTATGTTGGGACGCGATTCCTTCCACTTGCGTCTGGTCTGCAGAGTCTGCCAACGATGCCAGAACATGTCCGCTAACACTTAGACACACTTCCATTGGGCCTTGTAGAGGTCCTTGAGATCCAAGTCTGCCAAGGTTTGAACAACATAGTCAGTCTTTTGAGTCAATAATGTTGACGGGGTCAGGATGGTGGGGTTCTCAGGATCTGATGATACGGGTACGATGGGTCGGGCATTGACGATGGAACACACCTCTGCCATAAGTGCGCACAGAACTTCATGTGTTAGATTCTTCAGAGACATTTCTTTCAGCATCGAATCCAAGATGCGTCGAGTGACTCCTATCATCCTTTCCCAGACACCACCCATGTGGGAGGAATGGGGTGGGTTGAACCGCCAAACAATTTCGTTGTCGTATAGAAAGTCCTTGACCGATCTCTGTTCCAAGTTGGTCTGTATATTCAAACTATTGACAGTTCCAATGAAGTTAGTGCCTTGGTCGGAGCAGAATTCTGTGACCTTGCCTCTGAGTCCGATGAATCTCCGTAGTGCATTTATGAATCCTGAAGTTTCCATGTCTTCGATTACCTCGATATGAATGGCCCTTGTGGTAAAGCACGTGAAGATTATTGCCCAACGCTTGCTATTTGACAGTCCTCCTCTGGTTCGTCTTGCCACGACGGGCCAAGGGCCGAAGTCGTCCACACCCACATAAGTAAACGGAGGCGCTGGCTACAAACGATGGGGCGGTAGATCTGCCATCTTCTGGAGTTCTTGTTTACCACGCAGCTTCCGTCATGTGACACATTTGTGAAGAATTGACGCAATCAATCTTTTTCCACCAAGGATCCAAAATCCTGCGGCTCTGATGGCGCCCTCTGTGAAATGACGTCCCTGATGTTTTACGGTTTCATGAAAGTGTCTCACTAGAAGTGTAGCAACATGATGATGTCTTGGGACAACTATCGGGTTCTTTTCCATGGTGGGGAATTCGGATCTGCTGATGCGGCCTCCCACTCGAAGTAAACCATCATTGTCAAGAATGGGATTCAAGGTAAATAATGGGCTTGCATGCTTAGGTAAGGATGTCTGTTCCTGCAGAGAGGTAAGCTCTTGGTTGAAGGCATCGTGTTGGACTTCCTTTATTATCAGCTGTCTTGCTGCCTGGAAAAGTTCAACGCTCCGGGAATCTGTGCAAATATGCCACCCCTTGCAAAGATTCTTGTTGCTGTAAGATTGCGCAATGTGCTTCAAGTGTGCTATCGTCTTTATCAAGGTTTTCCAGTTAGAGAATCTCTCAAATTTTGCAGAGCCCAAGGATTCCTTTGACAGAATGTTAGATTATTGCCCAACGCTTGCTATTTGACAGTCCTCCTCTGGTTCGTCTTGCCACGACGGACCAAGGGACGAAGGCGTCCACACCCACGTAAGTAAACGGAGGCGCTGGCTTCAAACGATGGGGCGGTAGATCTGCCATCTTCTGGAGTTCTTGTTTACCACACAGCTTCCGTCATGTGACACATTTGTGAAGAATTGACGCAATCAATCTTTTTCCACCAAGGATCCAAAATCCTGCGGCTCTGATGGCGCCCTCTGTGAAATGACGTCCCTGATGTTTCACGGTTTCATGAAAGTGTCTCACTAGAAGTGTAGCAACATGATGATGTCTTGGGACAACTATCGGGTTCTTTTCCATGGTGGGGAATTCGGATCTGCTGATGCGGCCTCCCACTCGGAGTAATCCATCATTGTCAAGAATGGGATTCAAGGTAAATAATGGGCTTGCCTTAGGTAAGGATGTCTGTTCCTGCAGAGAGGTAAGCTCTTGGTTGAAGGCATCGTGTTGGACTTCCTTTATTATCAGCTATATTGCTGCCTGGAAATGTTCAACGCTCCGGGAATCTGTGCAAATATGCCGACCCTTGCAAAGATTCTTATTGCTGTAAGATTACGCAATGTCCTTCAAATGTGCTATCGTCTTTATCAAGGTTTTCCAGTTAGAGAATCTCTCAAATTTTGCCGAGCCCAAGGATTCCTTTGACAGAATATTTGTTGTTAATGATGTCACATTTGGGCGGATTTCCTTGTCATAGTCAGGATCCACAAGTGAGTACGCCTCATGAACTTGGGTTCCGTGGTCAACAAGATGTGACGGTCCAACAATCCAGGCGCTGGTTTCCATTTGAGCTGCTGGGAGTGATCTCGTAGCCAAGTCAACTAGATTCTTGTTTGTAGCTACATAAGTCCATTGCTCGGGTGAGGTGGATCTCCTAATGCGTTCCACTCTGTTAGAGACGTAGATATGGAATCTCCAGTTGGTGATCTCCAGTTGTTCCAGGATGATATCGTGAAGTTCAACCGCCAATACTGCTGCGCAGACTTCCAATCTAGGAATTGTATGTCCATGCGTGAGGGCAACCTTCGCTTTTCCTAGAACAAATCCAGACTTCCGATTTCCATCCGTGTCTGTTGTTAGAAGGTAGGCCCCAGCAGCTATAGCTTGTTCTGAAGCATCCGCAAAGATGTGGAGTTCCTTGCTTACAATGTTGCTGAATGAGGTTCCTGCATAAGTTCTAGGTATGTGAAGTTGTTCCACAGATTTCAAAGAATCCTTCCATGCTTCCCATTCGTTTCGCTGTTCCACTGGGAGTGGATCATCCCTGTCTACTGGTTTCTTCATGAATTCTCGGAGTAAGATTTTACCCTGTGTGATGACTGGGGCGACAAATCCTAAAGGGTCAAACAAACTATTGATTGTCGATAAAAAACCCCACGGCGCGTGAATGGTTTCTTGTCTGTGGAAACTTGAAAGGTGAAGGAGTCAGCTTTGATGTCCCACGATAGTCCAAGGCTACGCTGAAGAGGAACCTGATCAGTTCCCAAATCAAGGTTCTTGATATCCTTAGCGTGGTCGCTAGATGGGAATGCCTGGATCACCTCCTGACTGTTTGAGACGATCTTGGGTAAGCGTCGACGGCTGAATTATGAAGACGGACCAGACGCTTGTAATTATCCAGCCGAATATTCCCACCTGTCGCCAGGGATTGTTGTGCCCTCTTACCCAAGTCGATGGTCTCACTGACTGTAGGAAGTGATGTGAGGGCGTCGTCTACGTAGAAATTCCGGATAACAAAGTTCACGACATCCTCTCCAAAGTTGTCTCGGCCGATCTCCGCTGTCTTGCAAAGACCGTACGTCGCCACAGCTGGTGACGGGCTGTTTCCGAAGACATGGACTTTCATCCGATAATCAACCAGACCTTTATGGAAATCGTCTTGGTTCCATAGGAATCGCAAATAATTCCTGTCCTCTTCACGGACCTGGAAGCAGTAGAACATCCGTTCTATGTCTGCTGTGAAAGCAATCTTCTCCCTGCGGAAACGTAGCAGGACGCCCAATAAATCATTCGTGAGATCTGAGCCTTTCAGCAGCACGTCGTTTAGCGACACGCCTTCATGACACGCAGACGAATCGAACACACCCCTGATTTGTCCAGGTTTTTGGGGTGATATATTCCGAACATACGGGCAGAGATACCAACCCCAGAGGTCGCCATGTGTCACCCGCATTTGGAAGACATTGCACAATCAATACTGTCGTTGGACAAAGACATCTTGCTACTGATTGGCCGTGACGTTCCAACGGCACATCACATTATCTGTCAACGTATAGGTCCACACAACTCCCCATACGCCCAGAAGCTGCGACTTGGTTGGGTTGTTGTAGGCGAAACGTGTCTAGGGAACATGACACCACAGCTCCCGAGCTAGTGTATCTATTTCCGCTTAAGCCGGTGCTAGGGACCGTATTGATACTTCATAGCCTTCGCATGATCATCTGCAATAAAAGCGCGGCTGAGATACTAAGATTGTGAGGTGCCGAGGGAAGCTTTACTGTAAAGTCATGGTTGCTCTTTAGCCGCCAAACTTCCTCAATTTTCCCCACCTCTTGAATATCGCTTCAATTTATTATCTGTATATGGTAGGATGCTGCTGGCGGACTGTTAGTCCTCGAGGCCCGCTCTCTGTACATGGCATTCGACAAATATATGTAGGTTTATTGTTTTGGTGGGGAATTTAAGACGTACTTGCATTCTTGCATTTATCAGGTTTACCCCATGTTGAGGCGTTTACTCCATCAGACGCCCTCGACGCTCATCCCTTAACATCAGATGAGTTATTTCATTGAGCTGATCTGTCATCATAGCTCCCGAGCTAGCGTATCTAATTCCGCTTAAGTCGGTGCTAGGGGCCGTGTGGATGTGGAAGTCTCCACATGAACAGCTGCAATAAAAGCGCGGCTGAGATACTAAGGCTACGTCCGAGAATCCGCCGTATTCTCGGGTCTGAATGTGAGGTGCCGAGGGAAGCTTTACTGTAAAGTCATATGGTGGCTCTTTAGTCGACAGACGTCGTCAATCTTTCTCACCTCTTGCATATCGCTCCAATCCAGAGTATGTATCTGTCTCGCTTTGGTTGTAACTGTTCAACTGAATTCCATGGAGATGTAAAACACATGATACTCAAACGGCCCCAAGCCCCGGGTTACGATACAACAGGTTACTCCGGTTGCATCAACTGCTGAACGGGATAGAGCGAGAGTCGGCTTCGAGAAAGAACAATCCACTACTATAAAAGGAGACCTCAATGTCAAGACTGCAGTTCGAAAACGAAAGCTCAACGGAGAAAGACGTACAAGAGGAAACTAAACATACAAAAAGACGATCCTAGTCAAGAGAACATCTATCAAGAAGACTTGTGTTTATAACGCCCTAGTTAAGACGAAACCTGTCCAGAGAGAGCTTACCAAGGAAAAAGCGGACTAAGCGGAATATATTCCAATGATTGGATAATGTATTTTATATCGACGAATCATGGGATATTATTCAATCGCATAAACCTCCTTTATTCTCCTTTCCTCCCACACAAACAGTTATAGAACGTGAATATTACGTTCAGTGCAGGCCTCCAGCTCAAACAATAAATGAGGGATTGGTGGAAAATTGTATTCATGGCCAAGGAACGCGTCTATTGATCTCGAATGAACAATACTGCATACCAAATACAAGATAGTACATGAAAATAACTCTATTACAAAAGATGAAAACGTTAGGCCGATAAATTGTTTACTCATGTGTCGGACTGATCTCTCGATTAAGTCGAAATTGTTACCGCGTCTAATCTTCCCTACGATCAGTTATCAGATTGGATATGGTGCTGTAGAGACGCAGATCGAGGCTCAAAAATGAAGGAGAGATGGATAATGCATGTAAAAGATGGATAAGACAGAAATTCTAGTCTTGTGATTCGTCCTCAAAATAGTAGTGAAAGTCACACCGTTGAGACCGAGGAACAACTTAGGCAAGCCGCCTTGTTCAGTCACGATTCATATTGAATAACTGCGATGTCAACATACGAACGTAAGAGCGCCGTCATCATTCAGTCTCGTGTTCTCAGAAGATAATGTACTCAAGGAGATTCACCTCAAAATCATGAAGATAACGGTTAGACTCGGATAAAGTCTAGTACATTTGAAAGCATTGGAAGAGACAAACACGAAGTATTCGTTCATGAGAGAACAAGTAAAGAGAGCGACTATCAGCTAAGTGTGTTAACGGATTGAGCGTATCGCCTCGACCGTTTACACCGACATATGATGATACAAATTCACACCTCTCTCAATGTACCCCGCGTATTGGACGTATTAGATACTTTCAACCAACTGGGGAGAGCCCTGGCACTGAGATTGGATTGGAAAAAATTGTGATTGGATATGCGTTGTATGGATTCGCTCCAGACACTTTTACCAATCCTTATTGGTATTTGAAAAAGGGGAGCAGTGTTCGTTTAGAGGCTGCTTTTTAAAATCCACTAACTGAAACAGACAGATTCAGCAACGTGATCTGTATCTGAAGCGGGACATAATCTAGGACTATAACCATAACCACGTCGTACAAAGGATTTATTCAGCAGATACTATACCATACATAGTTCAAATCTGCTCATCCTAATCATAAACACTGACCTTATGAGTCCAACAAATCTGACGTTCAGAAAAGACCGCCAGAATCAGTGGAGCAACCAGTCATATTTAACCTAGACTTGTTTTAAGCAGCATTGTTCTCCTGTAGGCTTAGAGCCATTTGCGCAAAAACACGGATTTTGGCTTTATCTTGCTAAATTTTAAATCAGTTTTGATGAAATTTGGCGTCCTTGTTCGTGAAAAATAAAGACATTTATGTATTCATTCAGTATTATCCTTCCGTATACATTTAACATTATACTTCCCTGCTGGATTTAGATATTTGTTTCTCAGTTCCATTGAGGGTCTATTCAAGCAAACGCCTATCCTATAACCTTGGGAATTTTTAAAGGAAATTAAAAAAAAAATTCTCATCACATACAAACAGTAGAAATACTTTTCTGACTTAAATAAATGTAATCAAACGTTTTTGTCAGTGAAAAATAACATGGTATATGCGACCTTCCTATGCATTTATAGATTAAACGGCTGTCCCCAGCTTGCGGAGAGTCAGACAAAGCCAGGGCGTACGCAACCTCTTTCTTCAGTATTGTAGCTATATAGTTCGTGAATTATACATATGTCATGTTTTTCGATAGTTTGGGGAAGGCACCGCATACTTACGGGTCCGGAAGAGGTATGAAGATTGTTCGTTAAATAATGCGAATACTCTATATGATAAACAATTAAAATCAATCTATTCCTCTGTGCCTTATATTTCCTATTAATGAAGTTAACCGTCTGGGAGTACCGGTCATTGAAAAGGGACAATGGGTCATTGTAAGCTGGTAAACTTGTTCGTATCATTATGTACATGTGTGTATGCGAATGCATTTATGTAAATACTATTAGTTACACGGTTTGCCAGTGACCCAATACAAAAATATATGAAGTCAGTAAAATTTATATTGGGCGAGGCGTATTGGGTCACTGACAAACCGTGTAACGAATTTATACCGGTGAAGACCATTGTTTAACGCGCTGATAAAAATAGAAATCATTCCGCGACAAAGGATTTATTGCGAACAACTTTGGCCCTATGTTGTTGTTGCTCACGAAGCAAAACGCTACATGTGAATTCACACATTTGCAATATTCATTGACGTAAATAATCACTGATTACGATGAAATACGAGCTATTCACAAAATGAATGCTATCTAATTTAGAACTACGGCTGCTGAAGCTTACCTTTATTACAAATACTTGTGACCTTCAAAATGAAGCCCGACGAGTGATCGACGCGTTACCACCGACGCGAGTGCTTTGCGACAGGAGCTACTGTAAAGAGGGATAACCTAGTTACTCATCCCGAATTACAATCGACGGCGGTGGAGGGAAAAATATCGGGCGACCATGTGACCGTGATCGCTCGTTTTCATTGGACGATTTTGTCTGAAGCGGGATAAAAATATAAATGCAAACTTTCATACGTTCATGAGTTCAGTGTAGATCGGATGCTGAATATATAACATGTCTTCAGAATATGTCACTTTATGATGAAAGTAGAACATTCATCCTACTTACTTCACCGACAACTGTATTTATCAGTGGTGCAACAATGTGTGGAATGTCTCATATAGCAAAACTTATCTTCGCACACTTGGTTGTCAGTCGCATCATCCAAAATATTATATTATTATCAAGAATATTAACCATTATTCGACGTGATGAACGAATTTGAGTTACTTTCATACCATGATTCAAGTGGAACTTCAGACTTGGAACCAGTCATTATCTGGTTGACCGTTTAGGTTGACCTTTTGCTTCAAATTTGAAAAACACTCGGAGAGCAAGTCGTCCGAGACTTTATATTCCCAGGGCGAGAGGATAATGCTATGGAGATCGTGCAGGTTTATCTCATCCCCATCTATATCTATAACCGTTCTAGGATATTCGAGAGAAATCGGTTTGTTGCACAAGTTTTAATGTGTGTATGTTTGAATGTATTGGATTACTAAATTATTAACTTGAATACTTAGAATTTTGTTTGATCGTCGCTATATTGCTGAACGCGACGTTAAACCTTAATTCTCTCTCTCCTAACATTGAGAATATATCCCGTATCAGCGCCCCTTAGGGTAAAGGAACCAGAAGCGTCTGGTCCGTCATTCATAATTCAGCCGTCGTCTATTAAAGAATATCCGCTCCCATAATCCAAAGACCTATTCCATATTCCATATAACAGTATAAGCACCAAATTCAAAAAGACAATCATAGCATACATAAACATAGGCTAGTTTCCTGCGAGAGAGAAGCGGTCAACAGTTTTCATGATGCCGCCAAGAAATCATGATGTTCCAAAAATATCAAATCCGTATCGCTGATCAGTATTCTTAATCCATAATATTCGTTGTAAAGTCGTCATCTATAGATTGATGTATCTCAGTCACGCTTTGATTATGACTGTTCATATGAGTACATGGGTTCATACGGCCCCTAGTCCTGGGTTAAGCGGAATTAGACACAAGTTACGAAACGTAACACCATAGATCTTGTACGCTACGCTCTTATTTTGCTATCAGCATGGGATATATATCGCCAAATTTGAGAAACTTTAAGTGGAGGCGCTTGGTGGTATAGCCCTGTTTTATAAGTTTTTGCAACAATGTTTTGTGACGTTGATTAGAATCGTCGCACTTAATACAGGATCTAGCAAATGCTACTAGGCGAGATATGTATACGCCATTTGCAGGTCCCACTGGAATATTACTGTCCAGAAAGGGATAGTTTACGATGTCGAAATTGTAAGCATATCTTTTGTCATAAAGTCGACGAGAGAGAAACCCGCTTCATTTTTATAGAGATATAGGTCTAAATATGATGTGCCTGTAGGGCTATCTGTAGTTTCCTTCAAATCCAGTGAAGGTGGATATATATCCTTCACTGCGTCATTTATATAGCGATTATCCACAGCGAGAAGCTCGTCTACATAGCGTTTGTTGAATGAGAAGGAACGGGCTTTGAATGGATTGGTTTTTGAAAGCGCCTGCATATAGTCATATTCATAAGAGAACAGATATACGTCAGCCAACAGGGGTGCACAAATAGTACCCATTGGAATAACTATCAATATAATAATATCAATATGCTGTTGATATATTGTGTTGCCAAATTTCACATAGATATTTTCAATGAGAAATTCAAGCAACTCTATAAACAAAGAAACATCTCATGAATGATATCTCTTGTATGTAGTTGAGCTAAAGTATGCTTTATGTCTTCCGTCATTAATATATCTACGATCAGTTTTCTTGAACACAGATATTATTAATGAACTTAGACGGACAATAAGGTCCCGATGAGGGGTTGTAGTGTAGAGTCGAGAAATCCCATGTGGATACATGTCTGTACGGTATGTGACCTTTAGCATCGAGTTCTTCCGTAAGACATGTTGAGTTTTTAATTATTCACATACGTTCAACACCAGAGTTTTTAGAAATAGTGGCGCAATACCTTTCCCAAAGTGTTTTGACCTCCTGAAGGGCCCTCGTCAACAGGGTTGAAAGAAGCTCGGTGGTGCAACTTTTAGAACCAGCTATGAATCTAGCTTTGTATGGTGATTTACGCATTTAGGGAGTCGAGTATACTTTTGGTATGTCGTTATGATTGGTTGGAAGACAAACACTTCTTTCCCTGAGAAACGTGTTGTGATTGTTAAATGAATCTTCCAGAGTAAATGCAGTTTGTGAGTAGGTAGACGTAAGGCGTATACTTACTCACTTTCGGATAGTATACTGGTGACCATACATAACGTTTGTCATCTTCGTTTTGTATATTCAGTACGGCTCTCCGCTGCGCCAAGGATTGGAACAGGACTAGATAACGATTAATACTCAGCCGTGCTTACCTTTGCCCCTGTCATCTTATCCAAACTCCATCATCTACCTTCTTTTTCATATGTTTGTACATTTCTATCAAGTTTTTCAACGGCATCCGCTGGATTGATGTCATAAATTTTAGTGCCCAACTGGAGTTGACTTGGATGGGTTCACTGTTATAAATTACCGTTGTTTCGCAGTAAATGTATGTTGGAGTTTACAGTACATTCAGTCGTGAACACATTAATCTGTAAATTGAACTGTGATATTTCAGTTGACATCAACTGCAATGGGTATACTGCGCACACACATAACATAAAATTCCTGGTTTCTCTGAAAGGAGGTTGATATCTTTGCACACGAAACACTCAGTTGCAGGAAATATCCCACACCTGCGTTGTACAACACAACATTCTGATTCAGAGCATTATCAGAACACGCGCTGGGACGAACGCAGCGGCTAACTTTAATTTTCGGTCTATAGTACGGTTTGGTTTTGGTTTTATTCATATTCACATTTTAAGCTAAATACTACAATAACGTTCCGTCATTTAGTGTTCGACTTGCATAAGCGAAGATGGGTTTTATCTGACGTGGAGTTGTCTCCTACTATTCGTGTAATAATTGCACCGATTCGTTCGTGGTTATTTACGAAGCTTGTGGTGATCGCATTTGTAAGGCAAAGGCCATTTCGGCCTTCCAGTGACCCACGTTGCCGCGGAACCGATAATTGTAGACTATATGGTGCCACGTAATTGTATTGTTTAAAGAATATTAAAACAACGGTAATTGTAAATTACAGGGCTACCCAAATTTTACAGTTGAATGCCTGTCAATAAACGGTAATTATAAAATACGGCGCAACATTTTACAGTTCAAAGCCTGTTAAAAAACGGTAATTGTAAAATACGGTGCAACGTAATTTTACAGTTGAATGTACTGGCACCTTTTCTGCCAGTACATTTAACTGTGAATTTACGGTGTGATTTATAACAGTGTTGATACCGCATTGCCATCTCTTTTCATAGTTTGTCTGTTTCGGGATACAACCATAACCCAATTTAGGATGCGCGTTGTATAATCTTTCCGGTATCGGTGGATGACGACTTGTACATTCTCTCCCCTGATACCCTCACTCGTCGCAGAAGATCTTCACTGCTACACCGAACGCATTTGGCTCTGCGAGCTGGTAGAACTATTGATTAAGATAATCATTCACAGTTGTGTTCGCCAAACATTGTAAACATCTACTCAGTTTTCAACATGTGCAGCGTTTATCTTAATCTATATACGGGACTTACTCTTCCACTACTTTTGCTGGAGTATTGTATAAGGAAGTTACTGTTTTAGTACTACTACTGCTCAGATATTGAAAAGGAAAGCTACTGTTTTGATACTACTACTGGTCAAATTAATACTACTACTGCTTAGATATTGAAAGGGAAACTTTATTTTTGGATACTATTATACTGCTCAAAGTAAAACTACTTCTGCTCAAATATTGGAAGGGAAATTTACTGTTTTTATACTGCTTAATTATTCAAAAATATATATAGATTAAAATCGCTTACCTTCTGCTGCGTGTGGAGTGGGATGGTGAGACATATTTGACATTTTCGCTAGGCTTTCATCCATTACCATATCCAAAACTCTTAACTTGGAATTGATTTTTTTTAAGTTCGCCCAACTTATTCCTCCCGCTGCACGTCATCGGTCACGACTTGCAAGTGAATGAGATTACCCGATGTTGTTTCAGGTCTCGGGTTAAGCTGAATTTCGTCGCGAATGTTTTGTGACAAGTTTCAAATTTAACAATTGTTGATGTCGGGGGTGGGGGGGGAGATCATGAGGCCGGTTGTACATCAATCATATGAATCTCTTCCGCACCCGCTTCATTTATCCAAAACATTTTCGATGTTCATTCATCTTATTCCCCCCTCCTCCTCCACTCAGAGGTTTCCGGACAAATATCGTAAGTGAATGAGACAGACTGATGTAGTTTCATGCGAGGGGTTAACCTGGTTTTACAGATCTGAGTTTTGGGAATTGGGATGACTGGCGATCTCGCTGCATGGGTACCGTATAGGTAATCCGTTAGAATGTCATCCGAATATGTGTTGAACATAACGATGAATTATTAACGAGAGTTGGGGTGGCGTGTGGGAGCAAGTTTTACATAATTGTCAATAATAACTTAAGGAAATGTAGGATAGCTTTGAATTGGAACGCCAGGAGATGAAGATGGAGGAAGAAGATCTAAATCAAAGTCCATTTATAGAGATTGATTTTGATTTGTATCACAAAATCCCATTTCGGTAACCAGCGTTCTGTGAAGGGCAAGTTAAATAATTGAAAGCTTACAGTTTATAACATCGTTAGATCTAAAATGGTCGGACTTTGCATTCTATTAAAAACCACTCGTTTGGGCTGTTTCTTTTATCTAAAAGATTCAAGATTTTCCATCAGATGACTTCATATGGCTATATTACATCATCGCTCTTCAATATTTGTATCTAATACCACTCAAGCCGGTGCTAGAGACCATGGTCATGCCATTCAAGATGTCCTCATGAACAGCTACAATACAAGCATGGCTGAGATACAAGTCACAGGGATTACTTTGGGTTATTGTGATGTTTCTGGATATGCAGTGAGTATATATGCCTGTGGGATCGTTTGGCTGGCATCTTTTTCCAGGACCAATGTTATCTGGTGTTTAATTTGACAAATTTATGATGTGGATCTTTATCATCAACCTTTAAAGAAAGTAGGAAAATACTCCAAGCTGCATGCGCGAATAAATAATTGGATAGTCGAATACTTATGAAATTTTGTAAAATCTTATGAGATAGACACTAAATTTTGACTATTACTTCAATGGTGCCCAGTTGATTATATACAAATTACCGTCATGACGAGATAGATTTTACAATATATATAAAGAAGAACTGAAAATTATATGAGTATCTAATCGATACCTGCAACATAAACTACGAGTATAAATCAATAATTTTCAGTATTCGAGATCATATCTTCCAAATGAAATATAATCATTAATGTATCTGGATTATCATGCCCTTAATATAATGGACGGACCCTTATTTTATGATGATTACCAAATAAAAATCTACTTGAATTCAAATACCGTGTGTTTGATCCAAAAATCGTGTGTACCTATTTCTATTTGGGCCTGGGATGCCTCCGGGTAAGATACGACTCTCACTTAAAAAAATTTCGCGATAAACTTTTAAGTTTCTGTTTTGTGGAAATGTTTTCATTCAGGCATCAGTTTTTTTACTCAGATTCCGACTCTATAATAGTGGAGTTATTAAAAACTATACAGGAAAAGTTATTTAACTCATGGAAGATTGGTTGGCAAATGTCCCTCCTTGTTACATGCATACACTAGTTACTGCTTTCTTTCACAGTAACTTACTGCAAAACATAATTACAGTATAATACTGTAATAGAATCAGTAGTTTACTGTATTACATTGTATACAGTAAGTTAATGCATAATTCTTTTCAGAATACAGTATTTATTGGCATGAATGTATGTATGCTTAACACATTTACTGTAAAATTGGCATAACTTATTGCTTTATTTAATATAATTTACAGCATACAGAACAATATTTTATACGAAGAAAATTAAAGTAATTCGCCGTACTGTTTCATATACAGCAAGTTCATGAATCGTTAATAGAAATACATTTTGTACTGCTTTGATTGTGAAGTATAAGTACAGAGTATACTACTGCAAATTGATTGTTCATCAATTCATTCTTATTTGTTTATTTCTGGGGTAAGAATGCATGATCAACTTTAAGGCTCAATAACAACATGCGTCGATGTTAACAGTGATAGCAATGATTTCGAGTCACATTTTGCCGGGGGAGATAACTCTGTTTGCACTTTTTTGATTTTTGACAAATTTCGGGTTATCTCCCTTGATTCGAACATTTGCGTGTTTTCACAGAATAAATAAATAAATAATGGGCATGTATTCTTTCGCGGTGATGCGGTCTGGCGGTAATGCGGTCGCGGGAGAAAGCTTCCGCGGAGAAAAAGTAGTCCCCAGACTTCAAATACGCTGCATGATCCGATTGGGTCGAGTGAGGTATCAAAGTGAAGCATTCGTGAAGGGGCATCCAGTCATGGGTGGGTGCATGTAAAATTATGATTTTTTCCCGAAAATATAAAAAGCGGAACACGGACTTTACCCCTAAAATAGGGTAAAACACCTATCAATCCTAGCCAAAAGGGCTAATATCGATCCCCGGGCTTATTGGCACCTGCCTATCAAGTCAATGGGGTGGGTGCATGTAAAAATTTCTCCAGAAAAAAAGCGGAACACGGACTTTACCCCTAAAATAGGGGGGAAACACCTATCAACTCTAGCCAAAAGGGCTAATATCGGTCCCCAGGCCTATTGGGACCTGCCTATCAAGTCAATGGGGTGGGTGCATGTAAAATTAGGATTTTTTTCCAAAAATATAAAAAGCGGAACACGGACTTTACCCCTAAAATAGGGGAAAACCTCTATCACCTCTAGCCAAAAGGGCTAATATCGGTCCCGGGCTTATCGGGGCCTGCCTATCAAGTCAATGGGTGGGTGCATGTAAAATTAGGATTTGTCTCGAAAATATAAAAAGCGGAACTCGGACTTTACCACTACAATAGGGGTCTGTGTTATACAATATAAGGGGAAACGCCTGTATGGGGTATGGGGTATGGGGATGGTCAATTTTTTTCGTGGGCTTTACTATGGCTTGTGGGGTCTTGTTTTTCACGTCTCGCCGAGAAAAACACAATGGGAGGGGTCCCGGAGCGAATCGGTGAAATTTTTGGGAAAAGTCACCGAGGTCTGCATATAGCCCCATACTGGCTATATGGGGGGGAAGGGTGGTCATCATGCGGCGGTCACGTGATTAGGAGTGCATGTACGGACTTGTATGCCGTCCATTCATTTGAGTCGAGTTGGATCATGTTTAGACATGTTAGGGTTTTTCTGCCCGGGGGAATCACGGGGAGATCAGGTGATAGTTCAAGGTCATATTGAATGGTAGGAATGCGTGTACTGACCTGTTCATCTGTGGTTTACATCCGGGGACTTATATCCCGGTCCTTTAGCTGTGTGTTCCGGGTACATCCGAGTTGACACGGGAACAGTCGGGTAGTTACGGAGGAAGACACGGAGGTGACCGAAGATGTCACGGAGGTGCCCGAAGAGCCACGGAGGTTACCGAAGCTATTACGGAGGTCACCGAAAAGACACGGAGGTGGCCCAAGATGTCCCGGAGTTTACCGAAGAGTCACGGAGATGCCCGAAGAGTCACGGAGGCACCCGAAAAGACACGGAGTTTGCCGAAGGGAAGGTATTTGGTGAAGAGAGGGACCATCCTTGGTCCGAATGCGTAGTGTGAGGTGTCATCTTGTAGCAACGCCCGCCAACGCCAAGCTTAACGCTTCAACGCCCTGGTGAAATAGCTCAGAAGTTCTGATTTTCTAGATATTCCATGGAATTGTCACTAATTCTTCGAAATGCAGTGACGCCCATCAACGCTTGTAGTTACGCCTTAACGCTCTAACATAACGCCTTGACGCCATGATATAGACCGGAGAGAGAACAACAACAAGGATGACACATGAGAGAACAACTACAACACGAAGTTTTTTTCCATATAGTTTATTTTCCCCAATGTTACAACATACCCACGCTGGGGGAGCCGCGTTGGGTATGTTTACAACTCAAGAAAACTCTTGTCCAATCAGAAGCCGCCATTTGGCGCTGCATCTGTTATATTCCTTCTTGTCCGTTAGATGTATTTTCGGCTGCTCTTGTCTGTCGCCATTTCAGAAATTCCATCTTTGCTCGCTGTGACCTAAGCGTCGTCGGGCAGGCCTGGGTATTCTTCGGCCAGCATGTCCTGAAACAGTTGTTTGCGCATTCTGATCGCATTTTCCAGGGCCTCGGTGGGTGGTAGTCCCATAGCCTCTTCAAGTGACGCTTGGTCTTCATGATGGACCTGTGCGTGGGGTCGCCTTTCATTTCAAGCGGTAGTAAGGTATACTGTTCATAGATCGCCATGGCTGTTTTTCTGATGCGGGGGCGCATTTGGGTGTACACCTGTTGTAAATTATCCTCTCCGGCGTCCTCGATCGCTGCAGCGTAAGTATTGATAGCTGCTGTCACAATACGATCCCAGAAGGTAGGTTCTGCATCACTTTCCACGGACGTAGGCTGACTTATCTGAGGTCAAGCTCTCCGTATCACTAGATAGACTCTCAGCAATCTCTGTTTCGGTATCAGTCGATACACTCTCAGCAGTCTCTGTATCAGCATCCACCTCAACGGACTCCTCGGAGTCTTCAACCCCATGTATATTTTTCTGGTGTCGCATCATATCGTAATGTCTGGTGAACGTGCGTTCGCACTCAGAGCAAGTGTAAGCCATGTTGACGGTTGAACGTCGACTGTGCGTGTTTTTGGAAATACGCTTGCTTTTATAGACAGTAACGCCCATCAACGCTTAGCTTAACGCTTCAACGCCCTGGTGAATTAGCTCTGTGGAAGGTGGTGGTGATGGTGTGTGTGTGTGTGTGTGTGTGTGTGTGTGTGTGTGTGTGGTGGTGGTGGTAGTGTGTGGTGGTGGTGTTGGTGGTGGTGTCTGTACATATAAGAATAAACATGTGTCCCTCATCAGTGCTTAAAAATTGACCACCCCTCCCCCCATATAGCCCTTTTGGCTAGAGGTGATAGGGGTTTTCCCCTATTTTAGGGGTAAAGTCCGTGTTCCGCTTTTTATATTTTCGGAAAAAAATCCTAATTTTACATGCACCCACCCCATTGACTTGATAGGCAGGTCCCAATAAGCCCGGGGACCGATATTAGCCCTTTTGGCTAGAGTTGAGGTGTTTCCCCCTATTTTAGGGGTAAAGTCCGTGTTCCGCTTTTTATATTTTGGGAAAAAAATCCTAATTTTACATGCACCCACCCCACTGACTTGATAGGCAGGTGCCAATAAGCCCGGAGACCGATATTGGCCCTTTTGGCTAGGATTGATAGGTGTTTTACCCTATTTTAGGGGTAAAGTCCGTATTCCGCTTTTTATATTTTCGGGAAAAAATCCTAATTTTACATGCACCCACCCATGACTGGATGCCCCTTCACGAATGCTTCACTTTGATACCTCACTCGACCCAATCGGACCATGCAGCGTATTTGAAGTCTGGGGACTACTTTTTCCGCGACCGCATTACCGCCAGACCGCATCACCGCGAAAGACTACATGCCCATTATTTATTTATTTATTCTGTGAAAACACGCAAATGTTCGAATCAAGGGAGATAACCCGAAATTTGTCAAAAATCAAAAAAGTGCAAACAGAGTTATCTCCCCGGCAAAATTTGACTCGAAATCATTGCTACCTACTACTGTTAACTCGTACGCATTCAAAATATCTATTATACTATACGAATTTTATTGATCGCGACGTTGTTTTACAGGACGTTTATAAAATTCAATGTTACGGAACTCCGTAATTTTGAAGAAAAAATATTAAAAAAACCCATCACATTCCTGGTAGACTTGCCCTTCCAGTGTTCTCATGATTTATTTTCTCACCATTCCGTACTTGGTTATGCAAATAGGCTCAAAATGACCCCAATATGATAAGCTACAAAGTCGCAAAGTTTCGACTCGCTATAGTTTTCTTCATTTCGGAGCACGAGAGATTCCCTCAAGGCTACATATGGTTAAGCCTATATCTGGCCTGGGAGAGGCGGATCCCGTCCGACATCAGATTTCGTGGTTTAAATGGGCATTTTAATTTTATTTGAGCAACACTAATTATACTTTATTATATTTATAAGTTTTTGAGAGAAATAAAAAATCGAAAAACTACAAAATTCGTAAATCGGCCGGGCATGCCGGGATAATAAACGGGAATATGGCTTCCGGGAAGGTAAAGCCACTTTGACATCATGGCGGACATTATTTTAAAGTAAACTGTACAAGGGTTAATAATGCAACGATAATAACTTTAACAATATAATACGAGTGGGCGAACATATATCCAAAATCATGCATCATATCATATACATTAATTTAATGAAGTGCCAGTTTGGTTCAAAGGGGCTTAACTCTTATCGGAGTTTAAGGCGGTGGGTTTTTTCCTGGCTGTTTTTCTTGTATGATTATGTAACCCGACAATGGTGCCCATTTAAATGAGTGAAACTGACGTAAATATCTCGCTGATGTATCTAAGATCATGTATGTGGGTGTTGTGCTTATGATATAATATATGGGATATTCGAACACTAGTTCCGGCACCTTCATATATGTTATGTTTTTGTCTTGTGTGTAATTGCCTTTGGCCCTCTGTGGCATATCTGTGCAAATAAATGATTCTGATTCTGATTCTGTATATACAGTGGTAATACATTCCGTGTTCAATAGAGTTTTTAGTTTATCTGCTTGACAAACAGACATTAACTTGTCATATTTTCAGGAAAACCATGATAAAAACGGAATCTCTTTCCATTCTGTTACTTCGTGGTTTTCTTTTTTTCAGAATTATCTGTTTCCAATCATATAACAAATTTACGGTAAGAATATATTATTGCACTTTTACAGTAAGTCACTGGCACCTTTGCTGCCAGTAAGTTACTGTAATAATTACAGTAACATTCTACTGTAAATTTTACAGTAAGTTACTGGCACCTTTGCTGCCAGTAACTTACTGTAAATTTACAATAATTTTTTTACAGTGATGGATGGGTGGATGGACCTGGTAGATATGTAACGCGCCTTTTTAAAATTTGCGCGTTTTTCAAGATTCAAAATTGCGCAAGTATTTTGAAATCGCGCAAACATTTTAAATCGCACAAGAAACAATTTTGAAATGGCACAAGGAACAATTTTGAAATCGCGCAAGCAAGTTTTCATGTTAAATTTATGTTGAAAGGGGACTATTTTAGATCTTTGTTACTCAAGTTTTGTTTTGGTATTTCGTTCCCACTAACACATGTTTAACCCCAGGGGAGGTAATATTATTAATGATGTGATACGCCAATAGAACAGAATGGGACAGAAAATAGTTTGGAGGGCCTGGAATGCCAATTTAAAAAAGGGGGCATATAAAACCATAAAAGGCTAACTTCACCCAGATGATTTCAAAGGTTTAAGTTCCATGTCAAGAGAATGACCAGAGACAAAATCTCAAAACGGAGGTAATATCCATATTTCCCTTTCACACTAAAAGAATATTTCAAATTACGTTATAATCTTGCAGGATGTCATTAAAATGAATTCTTATGATTGAAATTTTCGTCATGCAAATCTTTGAAATGTTTTTAAAAAAATCACATTTTTAGTGAGAATTTTTCTTGTGAAACTTCACTGGTTTCGAGAAATTCGACGAGACGGTCTCAAACTACAAAGAGAAATAATATGGAAATATTACCAAATTCTTGAAATAGGATGAACGGGTAGGACATCTTAATTTGAACTGGTAAACATTATGATATTATTAAATGTCGTTATTTTGGTTATGAAAAGAAATGTTTTAGCTGAGTTATAATCCATGTTGCTATGTTTACAATTAATGTAAAAATAGTACCTACTAATGACAGTATGGTGTATTCATCAAAGAAAATGCACATGTATACTCGGGGCTGATTTATCAAATTTGTGATTTTAATTCTCATAATCCCACGTTTTTGCTGAACTCTCCAATCTGTCTGGCTATACAAAGTATAATTCAGATTTCAAGCCTTGCCCTTTACGCATCTTTCCTCCACTTAGCTAACCAAGGTTTCGTTGCGCGATTTTAAATACTTACTTACTTACTCAATCTTGAAATTTTAAAAACGCGCAGCGCAATTTTAAAATCGCGCAATAAGCAAACTATGTATAGGCCTATCCTTCCGACTGTGGAGGATGAGGGACATTTCCTCCTTGTTTGCCCTCATCACTCTGATATAAGGCGTAAAATCTTACAAGCCAGTCAGTCCCAAACAAGTAACTTCCTACAACTTGAAAATAATACAAAGCTAACCCTCCGTCTTGACCCCCAACAAGCATCCGAAATTGCTACTAAAATAATTTCTAAAATGTACTCAAACAGAACATTACCGATGCCTCTCGGTTAAACTGCCAACTTGAAACTGTTACCAGCTGCATGGTACCGGAATTTCTACATTCCATCATGGAGCTCCATGATTGCATCAAGGAAAAACACACTTAATATTTGCATGTTTTTATTCATGTTAGTATTGTGCTATTGAAATGTTTGTATTGTACCAGCGTCATACAGACATCAGCTTCCCCCTATCGTCTTGTCTAATTTCACATCTACCATAAACTGGGGTGGGTTCGGACGTTTTTTACGGTTTTTCTTATCGTACCTAGAACTTTTATTTCCATCAAAAAATTACCATATTCAACAAAGATGTTAAATGAGGTATAGCAAATAAGACATGCAATTTTCGTCCATGTCGGAATAATAGTACGCTAATTATGGTTAAAGGTTGTCCGAATTCACCTTGTTGGATGGGGAATTTGGACACGCGTTGTTTTATCTATGAAAATGGAAAACGTGCCTTTCAATGAAGCGTACTCGGACACCTGGGCACTACATAGTGCACTTCAGAAAGCATATGAATCCGCCTTTTGCGCTATTCCTAATGCCGGTTTCGGCCGCAAGGTGGCGCTAGGGGTTTTGTCCCCCGAGACTCCGAGACAAAGGGAGGGGTCAGTTAATGAGGACCAAAAATGAACCTAAGGGAGGTAACTCTTGACATGCCAAACAATCAGGCATTTTTTGGACAAACGATTGGTGAATAATTCTGTTCTAAAAGGCTGGCACCAACACTCCCATCGCAATAAAGCTAAATGGTGCCATGAAAAACATTTGTCAGATGTTTTGAGCATGTCCGAGTTTTAACAATTTTCTCGAATGAGACAATGAATATCTTACGCATGAAAAAGACTGAGGTTTGTAGTGTTTTAATGTTGCACATGAACATGACTTCAAAAATATATAGAAAAAAAAATCCTTGGGATTTTCATGTTCCACCAAGAACAGAAGTTTTGAAAAAAAAAAAAAAAAAAAATAATACTCATCTGTCACCATTTATTTAAAAATGTAGGTCGAGGATAGTCAGCTAAATAACGTATTTCTGAGAAGACTTCCCTGTACCTTGAATTCAGGACATAAAAATTTGAAAGACATGATTTTTTTGTGAGAAATTGCCACTTTTTGTACTTTCAATGCCTCTGTCCGAATGCACCACGCCGTCCAAATACACCCCAGTTTACAGTACTTTATTAGTATTATTAAGTCAAATTATTTCCATACACCCTTTACAGGCAGTGGAATACAGAATAAAACAAACATGTAATTTAACATCAGTAAAAACTATCAGGCAAGATCGCGTACCTCTTGGATACGGGTGTTTGTGGTTATGTCTTTGAAGAACGCAGTCTCTAGACCCTCTCGGTTTAGCGCAAAATTTTATAAAAGCAAACACGATTGGTTTATTTTTAACCAATTAGACATCACAGTGCATCAGCACACAATCACTTCCGGAAGAAATACGCAAAAACAGATAAAAGTTGTTTACTGCGAATTGTGCTTGTTGGGCGGGTAATATTTGGCTTATTTTTCATATAATTGTTCCGTTCGTCTTGGCGATGAAGCCTCTTTTAATGCTGTAACCCAGGATTCCGCTCACGTTACTGTCAGCTGAACCATTACTGACTTTGATTGACTGTCAGATGAACATCGTTGACAGTCCGAGTGTTGTTGTTGTTCTTATACCAATGCTAGCTAAGATTCTTAGCTAATACCAATGCATGAATGGAAATTATATTGTTGGTCAGGTTAGGTTGAATACCGTTTAATAGGATTAGGAGTGGACGATCGCCCGAATCTACTACAATAGCCCGTTTTGGCTTCAGTAGCCAGAACTGCAGAAGCAGCTATGCGGATGTAGCTAGAACGGGCTATAGTATAAAGGATTAAATTTGGTTTTACTCGGCCCATTCCACGACAGTGCAAGATATGCATGTGCATCGACAACTAACATTGCTCTTTCCACCCACCCAACTTACCGGGTTAAAGTTCTTACCTATAGACACAGTTATGATTATTATATTACGTATTCACCGATTAACGAATTTAAATTCGCAATTTCCTCATCTAAAACCAGTTTTCTTGACACTTCTTCTCACCCACTAATTCTTCTCAATTCCCGCCGTCTAACAACAGAACCCGGATGATCTCATTCTCCCTGATGCGGCTGATTAACCCAAATGGTCAGTATTGTCTAATCTTCATCGGAATCTACGGATAAGCAGAATGACCATTATTAAACTAATTCGTTTTGGGAATAAATAACAAAACAAAAAAATTCACATTCCTTCCCATTTTGTGGATACTTTGTATCAAAATTAACTATGTGTAGTTTTAACAGTAGCACTTTCAAGAAAACTCAATGTGTTCTATTAACTGTGTGGAATCTGACACCATTATGTGACTGACTATCAGTATATAATTAAGCTGAAGTAGCGGCAGCATTTCAATACAGTTATCTTCATATACCAAATAAAGAATGTGCAATGTTTAAAAAGTTGTGTGTCATAGACAATTATTTTGCTGATGCAAATTTCCTCTTCAAAATATGGAATTAAGGCCTACCTTAACTTTATTTGATAAACAAGTTATGTCATTGAATTCATTGTAATTTTATTGATTATGTGTACTTAAAACAATGAGAGATCATAGTAAAACTCAACCACTATACAATTACATTGTCCACATAGATATATTAGCATAAGGAATAATTAAGCTCGACCATGGGCCGATACAAGAATCCATTATCTAAGAATTTATCTAGCTGAAAAGCTCTGGGTCTACACTCACTTTTATCGGCGGACAGCTTTTGTGTGCATTGTTGCTTTATACATGATGTATGGGTTTCGAGAAGGTCCATTTGGCCCACCATACATTAAGACGCGGTTAATATGAATGCTGACCTTTTGGGTTAATCAGCCACATCAGAGAGAATGCGAACATCTGAGTTCTCGTGTTATAGACAGTGGGGATTGAGAAGAATCAGTGGGTGGGAAGAAGTGTCAAGAAAACTGGTTTTAGACGAGGAAATTGCAAATTTGAAGTCATTAATCGGTGAGTACGTAATATAATAATCCCCCTTCTAGCTACATGCACATAGCTGCTTCCGGCTACTGAAGCCAAAACGGGCTATTGTAGTAGGTTCGGGCGATCGTCCTAACTGTCGTATGGGGTACTATACCTAAGTTGGGGTACAGTACCTCATTTGAGGTATATAATAATAATAATAATAAATTCTTTATTTTTCGAGGGTTACAACAATCAGTCAGAAGACTGTTCTCCCTTGAGGCCCTCTGGATAAACACAAAAGTTATATATTATCAAACATATAACTCACTTGCACTCACACACGCACACACATATTTCTATATATTTATAACGAAAGAACTACGGACATAAAACAGTAAAACAGGCAATTTGTGGCACAGTAAGCTAGCACGTTAGGCTCTATTTACAAAATTATGTACATGTTTCTTGAAAGAATTTACAGACTCCGATTTGCGTATATCGTGTGGAAGACTATTCCAGAGTACTGCTCCTGAATAGCTTAAGCTTCTCTTGAAGTACTCAGTTCTGCATTGTGGTATGTATAGATTTTCAGTACAGGTTGATCGTAGGGTTCGGTTTGTAACATCAGATGATTTCTGGAAGAATTTTGAAATAGAGTTTTGATCAGAATTGAAGCTCTTGTAAATTAGAAGTACTTTTTGTAGAAATATTCTTTCATATATTGTCATCCAATTTAGCTGTTTGAAAAGAGATGCTGATGGTGTGAGAGGGTTAACATTGAGTATGATACGAGCTGCTCGTTTTTGAAGTCTATGAATTCTTTCCAGGTAACATTCAGGGGCATTCCCCCAGATTGTAGAACAATAGTCAATGTGAGGCTGAATATATGCTGTGTAAAATAGGGATTTGGCTTTCACAGATAAAAGATGTCTATTTCTAAATAAAAGTCCAATAAGGGATGAAAGCTTTTTTGACAATGTTTCACAATGTGGTCCCCATGTAAGAGCACTATCCACATTCACTCCTAGTAGCGACGTTAAACCCTATTCACTCACTCACTCACTCACTCCTAGTAGTTTAACAGTATTTACATTTTGAATAGGGTGGCCATTTAGTCGTATTTCTAGTTCCTTTTTTTCCATATGGGCAAGCTTTTGAGGGATGTAATCAGCATTGAAACAGTCTTAACAGGATGAATAATTAATCTGTTTTCAGTACACCACTTATATAACCATTCCAAATCATTATTTAACACATTCTCAACAAGATTGAGTGTTTTACTGGAGCTTGTGATTGTGGCATCATCAGCAAAAAGTTCAATGGTGGAAGAGGTTACATCTTTTTCAACAAGAAGGTCATTTACATAAATAATAAAAAGTAAAGGGCCCAATATTGATCCCTGTGGTACACCAGCCAGTACTTCGGCCGCCTCTGATGTTTTATTTCTTAAACATACTTTCTGTTTTCTAGCCATCAGGTACGACTTCATCCATTTCAGGGCTGTTGGACAGATTTTGTAGCATTCAAGCTTTTTTAGGAGGATCGTGTGATCAACCAAATCAAATGCTTTTTTGAAGTCAACACAGATGGTACCCACTATTTCTTGGTTGTCAATGGCTTTGAGCCAGGTTTCCGTAAGTTTAGTCAAGGTTGTTTGGGTTGACCGTCCGGGCCTGAAGCCTGACTGAGCTTCATGAAGAAGATTATAAGTAGTCAGATATTCGTACAAGCTGTCATGAACGTGTCTTTCTAGAATTTTTGATACAGTAGGCAACACAGAGATGGGCCTGTAGTTCTCTGGCATTGTTTTATTGCCAGACTTGTGAACTGGGACTACCTTTGCCATTTTCCATTCGGTGGGAAACTGGTTTGTGGCTATACTTAGGTTTATTATTTTGGTTAGTGATTCAGTAATAATTGGAGCTGCAAGTTTCAGAAATTTTGGGGATAGATTGTCTGTGCCTGTACCTTTTGTAATGTTTAATGCATTCAGATGATTATAGACAGCTGTTGTGGATATGAATGGAATGGAGTAATTAGTATCATTGGGAATATTAGTATTAACAAAAGATTTTAACTTTTCTAAATTTGGTTCAGATGGGTTTGATTGCTGATGTAGTGTTTTTGATAAGTTTGTGAAGTAGTTGTTTAGGTAAGAAGCCATATCCTGGTCATCGTCAGTGGTTTTTCCATCAACAGTTAAATGTGATGGGCCTGATGCACAAGTTTTAGCCTTTGGATTTATTTCTTGAAGAATTTTCCATATGTTTCTAGATTCATCTTTCTCTATTTGATTCTCTATATTATGTTTTTTATTTGTTCGTATAAGGTAATTTACTTTGTTTCTCCATAGTTGTTCATTTTTCCTGTCCCTTTGTGAATGGTAAAAGTCTCTGTTTCTCATGGCCTGTTTTATGTCCTCTGTCATCCAAGTGGGAGTGGTGTTGTATCGAACACGATGTTCTTTAATAGGGGCATGACGGTCTATGATTTGATGAAGTAAATTAGTCCAAATGGATATGGCTATGTCAGGATTAGTTTCATTTTCCAGCAGATGCCATGGTTGATTTTTTAGATCATTGAGGAATGTTTGTTCATTGAACTGTTTCATACATCTGTAGTGAATTGTTTTATGTTCCTGTTTAGCTGTTTTTGTTGGACCTATTCCAGATTTTAGAACTAAGCAAATAGGATAATGATCACTGAGAGCAATTTTAGGGACTTTGGTTTCATGAATGTGATTTGTGTTTGTTGTGTAAATGTGGTCTATCAATGTGGATGTATGCTCAGTTATTCGGGTAGGTTCATTTATCATTTGTTCTAGACAATAGTTGTCAATACAGCTAGTCCACTTTGAGTTATTCTCTTTCAGTAGGTCAAAGTTGAAATCTCCTAGCAACAGTATTTCCTTTTGCTCTGAGAAGGCCTTATCAAGTATATTGTCAAATTTGTCAATCCAGCTAGCTGGTGAGTCAGGTGGTCGGTATACAAATGCTATTAAATAGGATTTACTATGTGGAGGGTGGATTTCTATCCAAATTATTTCCTCATTTTCAGTTTCTAGGTCGTCTCGTCTTTCATGATTTAGGATTTCTGTTATATATACTAAAATACCACCTCCTCCTTTATCTAATCGATCTCGTCTCTCCAATTTATATCCTTCAATATGCAGATGTTTGTCTAAAGTAGATGATGACAGGAATGTTTCCGTCAGGCCAAATATGTCTAGATCATTGCATAACAGTTTAACCTCATCTAGTTTTGGTAATATATGCCGAATATTTAAGTGGCCGATTTTGGTGCCTTTCTTAGGTAGTCCACAGCTGGGTGTAAATGTGGCATATGAGAATGTTTTGTGTGGTATTTTGAACAGTGGGTACCAGCTCTGCTGACATCTTGCTCCCTTTTTGGCCAGTGTACCACTGGATGGGCCCTTCACAATATATTCATACACATTTAGGTACTCTGTAAAGTTGACATGCTCATAGTAGTTAAATATACAATTAAGTGCTAAAAAGTTGGTATCGTTACACATTAATGTGGTATTTACATCCTTCGTTTGATCTGTACTCTTTAATGTTTGCTTACTTTTTATCTTGGGCCTCAAGGTTACAATGTTTGTTACATTTAAATTTGTACATTGGCACTCAAAACAATTACATTCCTGACAGAGTTTGTTCAGGATATTAAAAAGATTGTCTTGGTCCTGAAGAACATCACTAGAGTAATTTTCACAATTTGTCACATCTTCATATTCACAGGTACTACTTGTCTTGGCTGGTTTAATGATACTTAAAGTGTTTTCGGCAGCCATTGGGTACACTTTGCCAGTTTCTCACAATGATATATGGCAGTGTTTCAGTTTGTGACCAGTCTGTTCACATCGTCTGCACTTGATTGGATGTTGGTGCCAACATGCCGATTCCATATGTCCACCCTCCCCGCATTTGAAACATTTAGTCTCTGACTGGTTTAGTCCTTTGGCTTCAGTCCCTGAAGCTCTGGTGTGCTGTTTAATGATGGTCACAGATCTGTTGATATTACGGAGCAGCAAGCTAGTTCCTTTCGAGCTCAGGTGAAGGCCATCTCCTAGTAGGTAGTCACGATTTGGGCGACCATTTCGCAGGTTGAAATTGGTTTCCTGGTCAACAAACTGGAGATCGTAGTGTGCGGCTATAGTGCTATACTATACTATGAGTATAGTGCTATACGCCCCAATTGAGGTAGGCCTATATTGCCATATCAGTTTTCACATATTTATGCATTAATTCACATATCTGTTCAAACCATGGAGGATATGGATTAGTCCAGTATAACGCGACACCAGGCTTTCTTTTTTAATATGTTTGTTTTTAACTGACAAGCCTGGTAGTCTCGTCGGCTTTCATAGTAAACACAAATCGAACTACCACTGCCAACATATGAGTGGGAAAAATGGCCCAAGTTGAAAAAAATAAAGAATTTCCTTGCCCACTCACCTTGATAATGTAAAAAACCAATACAACTGCATACATTTCACGCAATTTCCAACTCTGACATGTCCAATTACATGAGTGTGCACCTTGTACATCTGGAGGCTTTTCTTCTTGCGGTGAATTAGCTTTCGCAAAATGGCGACAAAAAAAAAACTTTGACCCAGGCCCGTAGCGAACCCCCCTTTCGGAAATTTTATATATTTTTCTCATTTCAATGCCCTTTTCAAACACTAAGCGAACCCCCTATTTGCCCCTTTTCCCATACAGTGAACCCCCTGATGTGCCCTCTTGGAGTGAAGGGGAACCACCCCTCAGTAAATCCTGGCTACGGCCCTGTGACCCTTGTCCTTATATGGGTATATGACATGCTCACTGAACTCCTCACATAGTACGCAAGTCTTGAGGGAAATCCCTTGCGTGCAAAGGGGCCTTCTGCAATTAACATATGTTACAGAGTATCAATGAATAACAATTAAACGGGCTGTGTTGCGATCAAACTGGTACAATGGGATAAATAGCACGGATCTCTTCAGCTTCTCCATCCCACATTCATTCACAGTTCCTCAATGACCCTTGTATTTTTCACCAATATAAAGAAAAATACTGCTCTATCTTTCGTCATACACCGGCTTTATGTCTATCCTGTAACATATGAATGTGTAGGAAGGGTTGGGGGAACGGGTTGCACGGCATGTCCTGCATGACCAGTGCCCATCGTACCACGATGGAGCGCCCAAGTAGATCCATCCATCCATCCATCCATGATAATAACAGAAGGCCCCTTTGCGCGCCAGGGATTGCCCTCAAGACTTGCGTACTATGTGAGGAATTCAGTGAGCACGTCATATACCCAGGACAAGGGTTAAATTCTTTTGTCGCCATTTTGCGAAAGCTAATTCACCACAAGAAGAAAAGCCTCCAGATGTACAAGGTGCATACTCGTGTAATTGGACATGTCAGAGTTGGAAATTGCGTGATATGTATGCAGTAGGTATTGGTTTTTAGATCATCTGGGCTAATGTCATGGCCTGATTGTCCGTCGTGCGTAAACATCTTCTCTGAAACCGCTCGTCTGATTAAGCTGATAATGGCATGCATGTTCCCCCCAATGAGTACACCAGAATTTGTTCTTGCCGTGTCGATATGATTTTAAATATGGCTGCCAGGGTGGCCATCTTGAATTTGCCAGTGAAATCTTGTCATCATTATTTTTATACGCCCGCCAAAAGCGGACGTATTATGTGATAACACAAGGCTATTCTATGGATAACAACTTCTTTATTGCTGTGGAGCTTCTCCATGGTGATGACGTATAATTTCTTTGATAGGCATTTAGAAGTCGGCGTATATAACACAAGGCTATTCTATGGATAACAACTTCTTTATTGCTGTGGAGCTCCACAGCAATAAAGAAGTTGTTATCCATAGAATAGCCTTGTGTTATATACGCCGACTTCTAAATGCCTATCAAAGAAAGTATTATGTGATGGTGGTTTCCGTCCATCTGTCCGTCTGTCCGGTTCTCGTGTCCGGTCTATATCTGGGACAGTGTCCTATCTACAGTTTCAATTTTTGGTGAGTGGATACCCTACGGTATCAAAGGTCACAGGCCTAAAAAACAGGAAATCACTGAAGTGTTCGTGTCCGGTCTATATCTGTGAACGTTTTCTATTCACAGTTGCAATTTTTTGTGAGTGGATATGCTAGGTGGAGACGATGTGTCGCGTACCAAAATTGAAGTCAAGGTCAGAGGTCAAAGGTCACTGTTGCCTTAAATCAGGAAATCATTGATCGTAGACAGTTTTCTATCTACAGTTCTAATTTTTGGTGAGTGGATGCCCTCGGGGAGAACGATGTGTTGCATACTAAATGTAGGTCAAGGTCAGAGGTCAAAGGTCAGTGTGACTGAAAAATCAGGAAATCATTAAAAATTTCTAATTTCTAATTTTGTGAGTGGATTCAAATAGGGGAAATGATGTGTCGCATACCAAAATGTAGGTCAAGGTCGAAAGTCAAAGGTCACTGTGCCCCCAAAATCAGGAAATTATTAAAAATAACATTTCTTTGTGTCAGTAGATATATAAGGGGGACACGATGTGTCACATATCAAAATGTAGGTCAAGGTCAAAGGTCAAGGTCACTGTGACTCCAAAATCGTGAAATTGTTAGAAATCATGATTTCTTGAGTCCATTGAGAAATTACGGATAGCTGTTTTGTCATGTACCAAAATTTAGATCCAGGTCAATAGTCAAGATCATTGTGACCCCAGAATCAAGGTCAACGGTCAGTGTGACCTAAAAATTAGGAAATAATTAAAAATTACTAATTTTTTGTAAGTGGATTCAATAGGGAGAAATGAAGTGTCGCATACCAAAAATTAGGTCGACAAGGTCACCTTAGGTCACTGTGACCCCAAAATCAGGAAATTATTAAAAATAACTTCTTTTTTTGTGTCAGTAGATACATTAGGGGGACACGATGTGTCACATACCAAAATGTAGGTCAATGTCAAAGGTCAAGGTCACTGTGACCCCAAAATTGTGAAATTGTTGATCATGATTTTTTGTGTCCCTTGAGAAATTATGGGGAGACGGTTTGTCATGTACCAAAATTTAGGTCAATAGTCAAGGTCACTGTGACTCCGAAATCCAGAAATCTTTGAAAATTACTTTTTTTGTGTCAGTAGATACAGTAGGGGGGCATGATGTGTCGCGTACAAAAATGTAGGTCAAGGCCGAACGTCAAGGTCACTGTGACCCCCAAAAGCATGAAATTCATAAAAATCATGATTTTTTGGTGTCCATTGATACATTGAGGGAAGACGATGTGTCTTGTACCAAAATTTAGGTCAAATGTCAAGATCACTGTGCCTAAAATCAGGAAATCATTACAAGTCACATTTTCATATGCCTGTCAAAGACGAGGTCATGTAATGCGATGTTGGGTTATGTCCATTATCCGTTAACATTTGTTGTCCATGCGATATCTCGAGTTTCAAGGTATGGATTGGTACCAAATTTTGAGTATATCTTACTCGCATGGCAAAGAGGAGCCATACATCAATTTGTCAAAGATCAAGGTCACAGTCCTCCAAACCTGAATCAAGTTTAGCTGACTATGTGTTAGGTTGGAATATTCAGAGTTCTCTCCCCTATATGTATATAGCATTTGTCCTGTGGAGTTGCCTGCCGTGTTTGAAACAGCTACATATTTAGTTAAACTGTTGTGAAATAAAAACCATACAATTACTAATTTAACGGGGAGATGGGTCCTTTATGACCTTCATACCTGTTTTAATATTAACTCAGCAACAAAGGTTTACTTCGTCACTTTCTTCTTCCTTCATGAAAATTTTTCTCGTCTGAGAGAAATCCATTTGCAGAAAAACTACTATTTTCTTGTGTTTGACTATCGTCGATTTCAGTGTGGGATATGTGAGCTCTCGGCTCTTGCTCCAAGGTCAACTAGTTGCCAAGAGTTAAGCTCATTTTAGGTTATCATTCAATATAAGATGTGATATGTTACATTCTCAGAAGCACAAAATTGTAGACCTTTCTCTGGATTGCTAGCTACCAATTGGAATCGAGGCTATTAAACAACCTTGAAATTTGGACCAATGTGATTCCAGATATACGGGCGTATATTGAAGCCCCTTGGGCTCTTGTTCAAATTTGGTATACCGGTTCACCTTTGGGTCTAGTTGTACAACATGTGTGTACTTTAGTCCAATTGATTATCCAATATGGCCACCAGGTGGCCATCTTGGATTTCCCCATGAAACTTTGTTACCGCGATTTCTCAGGAACAACTGTATAGATCTTTCTCAAATTTGGTACACAGGTTCCCCTTGGGATCTAGTTGTGCAAGATACCTTTTGTGATCGGATTCGAAAATCCAATATGGCCACCAGGCGGCCAGCTTGGATTTCCCTATGAAACATTGTTATCGTGATTTTGCAGGAACTACTGCATGGATCTTTCTCAAATTTGGTACACAGGTTTCCCTCGTGTCTAGTTGTACAAGATACCTTTTTTTCGGTCCGATTCGAAAATCCAATATCTTGGATTTCCCCATGAAACTTTATCGCGATTTCTCAGGAACTATTGCATGGATCTTTCTCAAATTTGGTACACAGGTTCTCTTTGGGGTCTAGTTATGCAAGATATCTTGTGTGGTCTGATTCAGAAATCCAGTATGGCCACCAGGCGATTGTGACAGGAACTAACTGCATGAATCTTTCTCAAATTTGATGTACAGGTTCCCCTTGGGATCCAGTTGTGCAAGATACCTTTTCTGGTCCGGTCCGAAAATCCAATATGGCCACCAGGCGGCCATCTTGAATTTCCCCATGAAATTTTGTTATCGTGAATTCTCAGGAAATTACTGCATGGATCTTTGTCAAATTGGGTACACAGGTTCCTCTTGTGGTCCAGTAATGTGCAAGATACCTTTTTTTGGTCCATTTCGAAAATCCAATATGGCCGCATCTTGAAGTTTTCATGACACTCTGTTATCATGAAATCTCAGGAAATTACTGCATGGATCATTTAATGTTCAGGGGGGACAACACAAGCCTGGCGTCACATTATACTGGACTAGGTATGGATCAGTTGATCACATATCTGGCCTCACTCTCGTGGTCATTTTTCAGCAAATTATTATCTTTAAACAACCGACTACACATTTCAATCAATCACTTTGAAATTTTCAGAATGATAAATCTCTTCAATTTAAATATTTGATCTCTCTAGCACTCAAATAAAGACTGCATATATATAATGACATGCTTTAATGTTGTGAACATGTGTAAATTTCAAGAATGTAGATGTAGTGACTAGTCCATGAATTGAATTCAAAAATCTAACACATCAAACATTCTGCTAGCATGGCAGTGTCAGAAATAGTGTGTGTCATTTTTTTTGCCTTAAAAATTCATTTGGTGAGCTACTTACTAAAGTTGCATCCTTGCAATTTTCACGAGACCAGTAGATAGCAGAATGCCAAAATTTACAGTCTGAATTTATGTTGGAAATATCTCTAAACATGTATACATATTCAACACATTTTTCAATGTTAAAAGTTAGACAATGAAATTAAAATGCGTAGTCTGTCTGTTTAATGATAATAATCTACTGAAAAATGACCAAGATAGTAAGGCCAGATATGTGATCCATGCCCTCCAGGGTTTGAACAGATATGTGAATTAATGCAAAATATGTGAAAACTAAAATTGATATGGCACTCGAGCACTATACCTCAAATGAGGTACTGTACCCCAACTTAGGTATTTCATATGAGGTATTCAACCTAACCTGTTAGTCCGACATACAGCCCCCATGTGACATTTTATAAACTCATATCTGTTGAACGTAGGGTCTGCCCGTTTAACCGACCAAATCGACTTGGCTGCCTGACATTCGGTCCGGCAGTCAATAAATGATACTTCATATGCCATTTTCTCCACCCAAAATAATGAAACCCACCTTTTAGGTTAAATCATGGGCTTTTATTCCGTTCTAAACATTCCGTGGGTAGTTTATTCGTATATTCACACAACAAAACAGCTTTCCTGAGCCGAGAAGAGAAATTTCCACCATGTCTAAATTCTTCAGCCAATGAAAAATCACTACCACCACATTCTCCAGGGTAAATCAGAGGGGTGCTACGCCCCGCTCCCCTCAGATCCCGCCCCGCCCCTCCTGGGATGCCCTAAAATGTGCCCTGTCTCATTTAGACTGTGATCCGTCTCTGTTTAAAACCATGCCCTGTTACTATATTCCATGAATAAAGGTTGTGTATTTCTGAATGCGAGTCCTTGACATTGTTGACCCGTCACCATATTAGCTTGAAGCCCTGTATTCCAGTACTGGAATTTTGATTGGCTGGAGCCCCGTGGGGCTTCTGGGGATTGACCTGGGATGTGGTTGTGCACACTGCAGGTCATGGTAAGAATTTGCCTCAGCTCCTCAGAGAGCTTGTCGTAAGAGACAACTAACTGAGGCACCTGTGGGGTTCCCGGGTGTGAAAAGGAATAGGATCCCACCCATGTGGTTCCCGGGTGTGAAAAGGAATAGGACTCAACGTTGTGATATGACTGAAATATAGTTGAAAGCGATGTTAAATCATAGTCACTCACTCACTTGATTGGCTGGAGTTCTCTTGGTCAGTCAAAAACCTCGTTACGATATCTCAAGATTGGGGAAAACCCCTCTCGGCTTGTTGACACAGATATGGGCGAGAGAATATTAGTGTCAGTAGATACATCGGGTAACAGTAGATGATGTGTCATGAACCAAAATTTAGGTTAAGGTCAAAGATCAAGGTCAATGTGACCTTAACATCAGGAAATCATTAAAAATCACAATTTTGTGTGTTAGAGAATACATTAGGGGAAAAGACGATGTGTTGTGCAGGTGTATATTGCATTCAATGTTGATATTAAAGTGTTTTAGAAAATGGTCTTTCGGGAAACAAATTTTCCGTTATTTGTTCCACTATTACCAGCGCTATATCGAGGCTTCTTCTAGTGATCAATTGTAGAACGACTGTTTGAATTTTGCCACCAAATTGGATAGGGGTTGAAGTTGTGTTATGATATGATTTACCATTTGCCCCATGGGGCTTCCGGGCATTGACCTGGGGTGTCGTCGTGCACACCCCAGGTCATTAAATAAGGGCATCAGCTCCTCAGACAGCTTACCACCAGAGGCGACTACATGTAAATGGAGCAATCATGGCGTTTCTAGGTTATCAAAAGGAATAGCGGATGTAAAGAACTAGAACCTCAACATCCTGATAATACTGAAATATTGTTGAAAACAATGTTAAATCATATTCACTTACTCACTCGCTGATTTGTCATACATAATAATAGCATATCATTTATGATGAAGAGTACTTTGTCTCGGACATGTTCTGCATGCCCAGCATTGAGCAAAAGTTCTACATTGTTTGATTTTGTATCAGAAATAGAAATAGACCACAAATTATTGTTTAATACAAACTTCACACGTACTGTACTTTCATTTATCTAAAATAAATAATTGTCAGCCCTTCCAGGTATTCACTATTTCTCCCCCAACAACTGAAGGGCTTCTACAGTATTGGGAGTCTATATAGTCTGCAAGTTGCCTCATGATCTCGCTTGGTAGTGTTTTTCATGTAAATCCACCTAAAGGTGGTGACATCTGGGTAGCATACATGTCACCCCCTTGATCTTGCTTGAGATTGCTTTCCTGGATAGGGATGTTATGCTTCCAAGTTAAATAGCTACTTTCATTGTCGGTGGACTTCAACTGCTCGAGATTTCATTACATTTATTTCCTCAGATGTTTCACTGCTCTAGAAATGAGACACAAAAGTACACAATATCTTTTGATTATTCTCCAACTCTCCCTATTATTGTATTCTGTTCTATTTGTGTACTAGTACTGTATATAGCTTATTTATTTCTTTCTTTTGATGTTGTGAGCATGTTTTATGTATTGTTTTCTGTTATGTGTACAGCCTGGTTTTACTCGCTCCCTAACTGTCGTCATGGAGAGTCGACGTTTATTGGACTGGAATGCTCAGCATGATGATGAGGTCAGAGTATGACTAATTTTCTACAGTTTGAGATTTAACTATCCTAACTTTCAACTCATTAATCTTCTTCTATTATAAACCCTTGAAGTCCATATAAAATGTGACATTATCACGTATAATGTTTTTGGTCTCTTCATCTAAAGGATGTGGCACGTTTTAGTGAGATTTCATCCCCCATGAATTGCAGTTTGGAGTACCAAAATGAAATAGTCTGTGTGAATTATATTTCTCAGCTTACAGTATATTATCTTGCCGTATGCTTTGAATATTCTCAGCTACTGGGTCTTAGGGTTTTCTTAATAACGCCATTTTTAAGTTGTATCTACTCTTTGTGTAAAATTGTCTATTTTGAGGTGAAAAGATTATCCTTTTCTCTGTTTAAACATGAAGCCGGTCCGTCTAAACCAAGATAAATTTCACACCAAAATATTGGTTGTGTCAATTGTTGCCAAAAAGCGGTCTTTGTTCTGGACTGGCTTCATATTTCTACAAAAAGAAAATTGTTTTTATATGTTGAAACAGATGATTTTGCATAAAACCACCACTTCAAGATGCTGTTATTCAAAAACCCAGGACCCAGGGCCTGGAAAATACTCAGACCATACGACAAGATAATATAATTTAAGCATGTTAACCTGGTTGTAAAATTTCTTTCATATAGACCGGTCCCAGCCAAGAAAAAACTCACATTTTTTGGGGTCAAAGTTTTCTCAGTGGTTCCGTCATCCTTAACTTATGCCCTTTCAATTTCGCTGAGGGGCCACCCTGGATTTGGCCTCAAATCCAATATGGCGGCCAAAATCCAAAATGGCCGCCAATACCCATAGAAGCTTACAATTTCCTGCTCGAAAATCAATTTTCTAACCACAAACTAGGTTTTTTTTCTAGTCCTACGTAGGGTATGAATAATTAGTTAATTTTGGAATGATTTGTAATTGGTCTGAAAATTCAATATGGCCGCCAAAATCCAAAATGGCGGCCAATGTCCATTGAATCACACATTTTCCTGCCCCAATATGTAGAGATAGACCAGGCCTCGAAATTTGGCGCGAACGAAACGATCGTTCGCGTGTCGGTTACGCAAATCTGAAATGGCCAGAACGAAAAATCGGTTACGTGAATGCGCTTCTTGGACATATGTTCTGGTAACAAAAGTCCCAACATCTTCTCTGTCTGTCCACTGTGTAAACTTTGACCACATGACGTGTGTCTTTCAGCATGTTTTAAAAGCGAAACTAAGTCGCAAACTCGACCCTGTCTGTATCGAATTTGTAGACTACCACGTGGCAGGCATGTGTCTGTCAGCTTGCGCAGACTGTTTTGTCTATCCTAGGTTCAGGGCGGGCGTAATAAACCAATAGCGGCCAGTAAACAGCATTATCAAACTTGAACGTGTTGGAATGTAAGGGTTACCCGCAAGCCTCCTCGCTTCGAGGTTGTTGCTCCGTGGGAAGCTCTGCACAGAGCTAGCAGCAGAGGTGGCATGCGGAGCTCATCGTGGAGGAATTATCTCGGAGCGCGGAGCTTGCGGTTAACACTACTTGTCAATTACGCCATCTCTAAATTTGCAGGCGGCGTGTTCAACTTCTCAGACTTTTCGATCAGGATTTTAATGGAATCAGAAGGAAATGGTGAATGAATTATACAGCCAGAGTCACAATAGTCAATCATGAATGGTGGAAGCGATTTACGTGTACAATCCCATTCCCGTATGTTAACCCATTTGTCTGTTCAGTCGCTGACCACGTGCTGTGGACAGTCTTATATCACTCCCGAGTTGAGTTGTACGGTATTGGTTGACGGCACACTGTTATAGTTACGTAACCGTTTTGCGAAACCAATTGGTTACGTAAAAATTAACATCGTAACTGAACAATAGGTTACGTAAGACAAAATTACCGTAACCGATTTTTCGGTTAAGGCAATGAACCAATTTTCGAGGCCTGTAGACCATCCTTGGTCCGAATGCGTCCTGCGGGGTATCATCTTGTAGCTCTCGGGGTGTAGACCCCGATTTGAGGGATATCCATGTCATCTGTGACGTCATCGGTGACGTCGTCAGTACGAGTAGTAGCGAAAGCGGGCATTTCGGAGGTGCAATGGATTGCGTTTGGAGTAGATGACGGCCTTTTTCCCCATCCTGTTACCTGTGAGTGTGAGTGTATGCGCGCGTGTGAGTGAGTGAGTGAGTGAGTGAGTGATTGAGTGGGATCCGACTTTACTAATGTATCGTCCGTTTTCATCATTTTGCGCATGCGCAGTCTGGCTGTAGTATAGAAAGCAGGCATTTTGGGTATTCGTGGAGGTTTGTTGAGAGATTGAGGGACCATTCCTGGTCAAATGGACCGTGTGGGGTATCCGCATGAAGCTCTCGTGGGTAAGACTGGTTTGTTTTCATTGAAAGTCGCGCCAATCTGCGCATGCGCAGTTGGGGTGTAGTAAGTAAAGTTATCATTTTGGGAGGTGCGTGGGGGCCTGTTGAGTGATGAGGGACCATTCTTGGTCCGAATGTCTCGTGTGAGGTGTCAAAGTGAAGCTTTCCTGGTGTAGACCATGACTTGAGGGGTGTCCCTGTCATCTGTGACGTCATTCTTGACGTCATCAGTAGGAGTAGTAGCCAAAGTGGGAATTTTGGGGGTGTGAAGTAAGGTGTTTGGGGTAGAGATGGACCATGTTTGGTCCGAATGGCCCGATTGAGGTGTCCTAGTGAAGCTTTCGTGGGGTAGAGTCAGACTGGCATGTTTTTTTATTGAAAGTCCCGCCAATCTGAACATGCGCAGTTGTGGGGTAGTAAGTAAAGTGGTCATTCTGAAGGTGCGTGGGGATGTGTTTGAGCGATTGAGGGACCATTCTTGGTCCGAATGCGTCGTGTGGTGTGTCGAAGCAAAGCTTTCATGGTGTGGAACACGACTTGAGGGATATGCGGGTCATCTGTGACGTCATTGCTGACGTCCTCAGTAGGAATTGTAGCCAAATTGGATATTTTGGCGGTGTGAGGGAAGGTGTTCGGGGTAGAAATGGACCATCCGTGGTCCGAATGCGTCGTGTGAGGTGTCATCTTGTAGCAGCACCCACCAACGACAAGCTCAATGCTTCAACGCCCTGATGAATTAGCCCTGAAGCCCTGCGCGCCTATACGTAGCTCTACGGTTGTAGTCCGTGATAAGTGCTATTCTGATTCATGGTTAGTCTAAAAGTAGAGCAACAACAACAACATCATCAAATATTACAGGTCAATCCTTTTATTATCCCCTCCATCACAGCACATCCACGCTAAGGGAACCACTATGGGTGTGTTTACAATTCACTTATGCTATTTCCCGTGTATTCAGAAGTTCATTGTTTTGATCTCAGAATGATGAGGGACACGAGTTAATCCTAATATGTACAGACACCACCACACACCGCACCACACCCGCACCCTGGTGTACCCTATTCTCTAATGGCTATAGTGTACAGGGTGCACCACAGGTACGTGCACATGCGTGCGATGACATCACTTCCGAGCTCTGAGCTCCACAAGCTTTGAGCTCCAAGAGCTCCGATCCAAGAACTCTGCCACATGGGAGCTACCACCACCACCGGGCGTTGACGCCTGACGCCTGTGGTGTGTGGTAGTGTGTGGTGGTGGTAGAACTGGTGTGTGGTGGTGGTAATAGTGATGTGTGGTGGTGTCTGTACATATAGGGATTAACTCGTGTCCCTCATCATTCTGAGATCAGAACAATGAACTTCTGAATACACAGACAATAGCATAAGTTAATTGTAAACACACCCATAGTGGTTCCCTTAGCGTGGATGTGCTGTGATGGAGGGGATAATGAAAGGATTGACCTGTAATCTTTGATGTTGTTGTTGTTCTACTTTTGAACTAACTAATCAGAATAGTACTTATTACGGACTACACCCGTACGTATATGCGCGCAGGACTTCAGGGCTAATTCACCAGGGTGTGGAAGCATTGAGCTTGTCGTTGGTGGGTGTTGCTACAAGATGGCACCTCACACGACGCATTCGGACCACGGATGGTCCATTTCTACCCAAACACCATCCTTCACACCCCAAAAATATCCACTTTGGCTACAAGTAAGTCAGTAATGACGTCACAGATGTCCCGGATATCCTTCAAGTCGTGGTCCACACCATGAAAGCTTTGCTTTGACACCTCACACGACGCATTCGTACCAAGAATGTTCCCTCAATCGCTCAAACAGATCCCCACGCACCTCCGGAATGACCACTTTACTTATTACACCACAACTGCGCATGTTCAGATTGGCATTCAGACATCTTCTTTCAATAAAAAACTTGCCAGTCTGACTCTATCCCACGAAATCTTCACTAGGACATCCCAACCAAGCCATTTGGACCAAACCTGGTCTCTCTCTACCCCAAACACCTTACTTCACACCCCCAAAATTCCCACTTTGGCTACTACTCCTACTGATGACGTCAAGAATGACGACACAGATGACAGGGACACCCCTCAAGTCATGGTCTACACTATGAAAGCTTCACTTTGACACCTCACACGAGGCATTCGGACCAAGAATGGTCCCTCGCCACTCAACAGACCCCCACACACCTCCCAAAATGACCACTTACTACACCCCAACTGTGCATGCGCAGATTGGCGCGACTTCCAATGAAAACAAGCCAGTCTGACCCACGAGAGCTTCACACTGATACCCCACACGGTCCATTTGACCAGGGATGGTCCCTCAATCACTCAACAAACCTCCACGAATCCCCAAAATGCCTACTTTCTATACTACGACCAGACTGCGCATGTGCAAAATGATGAAAACAGACGATACATTAGACCAGTCTCACTCACTCACACACACGCGCGCATACACTCACAGGTAACTCTATCGGGTAGCTGGATGGAAAAAAGACCGTCATCTACTTCAAACGCACTCCATTGCACCTCCGAAACTCCCGCTTTCTCTACTACTCGTACTGATTACGCCACCGATGGCGTCACAGATGACATGGAAGAACCTCAAGTCGTGGCCACACCCCGAGAGCTACAACATGACACCCCACACGACACATTCGGACCAAGGATGGTCCATCTTTACCCCAAACACATTCACACGCACCCCCAAAATGCCCGCTTTCGCTACTACTTGTACTGATAACGTCACCGATGACGTCACAGATGATATGGATATCCCTCAAATCGGGGTCTACACCCCGAGAGCTACAAGATGACACCCCACAGGACACATTCGGACCAAGGATGGTCCATCTCTACATATTAGGGCAGGAAAATGTGTGATTCAATGGACATTGGCCGCCATTTTGGATTTTGGCGGCCATATTGAATTTTCAGACCAATTACAAATCATTCCAAAATTAACTAATCATTTATACCCTAGAAACAAACCTAGTTTGTGGTTAGAAAATTATTTTCGAGCAGGAAATTGCGAGCTTCTATGGGTATTGGCGGCCATTTTGGATTTTGGCCGCCATATTGGATTTGAGGCCAAATCCAGGGTGGCCCCTCAGCGAAATTGAAAGGGCATAAGTTAAGGATGACGGAACCACTGAGAAAACTTTGACCCCAAAAATGTTAGTTTTTTCTTGGCTGGGACCTGTCTAATATGCTATATTTCAGTTTGACACTCAAAAGTGCACCCCATAGGGGCTAAAACTTCACTAAGCGGCACTAGGTTCTTTATAAAATGTACAGTATTCATGTATTATGGGAAGCTTGCCACTGAGAATGTAGACGTGTGTTGATAAATTGAATACTAGCTATGCTATGTAAAGATATGCATCCATGTGCATATGCATGTATTATGATAAAGGGTCATGGGGGGGGCAGGGAATGTAGATATATAGGCCCTATATATTTTAGGGTATTCTGAAATATTTAAAACCAGGTTGTTTTCAGAAATTGATGGGGTTTTGTTTTTTTTGTCAATTGAAGAAATCAAAATTATTAAAACATTAAGAGTATGTTGACAATTTTTAACCAGACATAAATACATATGGTAATATCTCTAATAATTCAATCACAGGAAGTGAAATTTCCCACCCTAAAATCTGGGGGTGATCAAATTTATTACAACAGGAAGTTGAAAAAAGATTGGTTCAAAATCATGCATATGATCCATTATTTCTTTGCTATTTCAATGATTTTAGAGGGCGATCAAATTTATTAGAACCACCAAGCGAATTTTGTCCTCAAAATTGGGAGTGAATGAATATTGATGGCATAATCAGTTCACCTCAGCAATGTTTAACATGGTGTTAAATAGGAATTATTTCAATATGACATTATTTTTGTCGAGGTGACATTTCTGAATTGTGTGGGCTGTTGATAGGGGTTTGAATTATTAGAGGCATAACCGTACACTACTGATGGGCAATATTTATGGTTTTGATGTTTCGCTTGTTTGGTTGATAATTGTGTATGTTCATGCACACTCTGCAACTGGACAGTTTAATGCTTTAGTTGTACATGTATATTCATTTGAGCCTGTCTGTACCTATTTATGTTCCTCTATTGTCTGTTCTTCTTTGAATGATGCATTGTTGTACATTGTATGTGAACTTTCAGACAACTGTTTCTCAATAGTTTAGCTCCAAAAATAATCTGGTTGTTCGAGTTTCATCATGCTGTCATCAAATTCTGTGTCAAGAATTCCTGTCCATCTTTATCCCTGCAAATAGCTATAGAACAGGCTGCAGATATTAAGGATGGTCCACCTTCATGACTTTGGTACATGTCCGCTCAGTTAAAGTTATCACTCAATCTCTGCTATTCTTTAATCTTATGTAAGAGAATCCATGCTGAAGTACTTGCTTACTTACTTCTGATTTACTGACATCAACTTATATACTTACCATGTTTACTGAGCAGGACCGACCAATGGAGAAATTAACAGACATCGAATTAACAAGTATTGCCTCAACAGATGTTTCGGCTCGGAAGTCATTGTCAGAGGCTAACAACATCATCATTCAGGTCAGTATTAGCTTCAAGTATTCATCAGTAGTTTTCAAGTTGTCATGAAAATTAAGAGATAGTTAATGGTAAGGGAAGGTTTTACTTCACTTGTGATAAATTAATAAAATTGTGACATTATGGTATAAATGTTGGAAATGTAGAAATCTACAAATGAAATTGTAAGCTTATTCATCTTGCATGAAAGTATTAGTACCGGTATGCATTTTTCATATTTAGCATATTTAAGGAATAAAGTTCAACAGTATAAACCTGAGAGCAGAACATTTGTGTTAGTTGTTCAGACAGGGATTTTAATATAGCAGTTAAAATCAACAGAATCTGGAATAAGACAATGCCAATTGTCAGTATTTACCTGGGTTATTGGGTCATCCAGGCAGGCCAGGTGCATGTTTGACAGGCGTCACTGTATGTTTACACCTGTATTAATATGGTTTCTTGAATTGGCCTTCAAAGTCCCGTTTTTTCCTTGCTGTACATATCTGTACTCAGTCTCTCTAACTCAGTTTGAGACTTGATCTGCAAATGTGAGATATTACAATCTGTCATGTACCAAAATTAAGAGGTCAAAGGTCAAGGTCACCATGACCCAAAAATCAGGAAATCATCAAAAATCTATTTTTGCACATGTGTGTGTTAGAGGATACATAATGGGAAGACAATTTTGGCTCTTTTGGTGTTTTGTAATGTTGCAAGAATATGAAAATAAAAATTGCCACTAAATGGAGATCTGATCAGTTTAATTTGTGGCTAATTAATAATGCATTAATTTGTCTGTTGGCAGTTTCCTGTATTCTGGTTGAAGATTTTTTAGCAAGAGTTAATAACCCGCCAAAAAGAAAATTGTTTTGGCTGCCTGGCACTTCAGACAGAGAACTCCTATTTTTAGCTGTCTCATGCAAAAAGCAGAGACTAGTGGACAGGTCTTAATTTTAACCCCTTATCACAAATCCATAATGTACACGTAAAATATCCTTGGCAGTTGTTATTCACATACGTCCATCATGAGATGAGGTCATATATTGCGATAACCAGTGAATTCTGTGACTGTCCATCTGTTAACTTCCGTATGCTGTGGAATTTCCCGTTCCAGGTCGTAGATTGATGATGATAAGAAACTTGGGTCAAAGAAGAACCTTATTCATTTGGAGGTCAAAAGTTTAAAGGTCAATGTCACTGTGTTCAAAAATCGTTGAAAATTGTTAGAATTCTTGCTGTATTACAGTATTGAGATGTGGATTGTGATGGCGAAGAAGAAGCCTATTAATTTTTACCCCTCGGCCAATTTTGGTTAAAGGGTATTGTCTGCTTGGTCAGTTCCATCTCTTCATCTTGCTTATAAATACTATATCTCTTGCAGGATTATTGTCAGGCTTTCCAAATTCATGTAACATATGCAACTGGTGATGGGTCAGAAGCCCATTGAAGATGACTGACCTTGACCTATTTTATCAAGGCTAAATTTTAGTATTGGTTATATCTTTTGCAGGATTTTACATCCAGACTCTTCAAATTAATACTATTCTGCTGATTGACTAGGAAGCTCTCCAATTTGACTGACCTTGATCTAATTTACCAAGGTCAAAGTTTAGTTATGGCTATATATCTTGGGGATCAGGGAAAGGCTCTCTAACTTCCCACTGCAGTACATACAAACTGGCATGACTAGGGGGTCCATATGTAACACTTGACAATTCAGCTTTCCATCTCGCAAAATTGAAAGCCTGATTGACATCTCCTGTTGGACAGCTTTCTATCTTCCAAAATTGAAAGTAGAAAGATTAAAAGCTCTACACCACTCCAATATTCCAGCTTTCAAAAATGAATTGATGACGTACAGGATTATGAGATTGATACTCTGTTAAAATTAACCCATTTCTCCAAATCTGTGAAGATATGCTCATCTCATTGAAATTTACCATCTTCTCCTAAAAAAAAAACTTGTACCATACCAGACCAAAAATAATACTGCATGTCATAAAACGCAAATTCCCATATTTGGAGAAACAGGACAAATTTTAACAAAGTATGGCTCTGGGATTCCTATATGCCATAACTTCATTTTGGAAAGCTCAAATACGGGAGCGATGTAGAGCTTTCCATCTTCCTAGTACTTCCAATTTTGTGAGATGGAAAGCAGGAATATGGGAATGATGTAGAGCTTCCCATCTTTCTATTGCTAGATGGATAGCTTGAATATGGGAGTGATGTATTGTAGAGCTTATCATCTTTCTACTTTTAATTTTCTGGATGGAAAGCTTGAATACGGGAGCGATGTAATGCTTTCTATCTTTCTTCTTTCAATTTTGCGAGAGGAAAGGTTGAATTGTCAAGTGTTACACAGACCACTGGGTATTCGTGTTTGTGCTGATTTTGATCATAGCATGAATATGAAGGCACAGAATCACCAGAATTATTCTTCTTCACCATCACAATCCAGCTATCAGACTGCACCAAGAGGCAAGGTGCAATGATTTCTGATGGTAAAGCTGTGTCAGATTCCCCCGCTTATTCAACTGTAAACTAACACTGATCTAGGTATTAAGTGTCTATGTCCACATTCTATTGGCCCACGATTCCAAGGTGTATACCTTGCCATGAAGATCTGACGGTGAAACATATTCTCCTGGACTGCATAGATTTTAAAACTGTAAGAGATACTTTTTATCGAGCAGATACGCTGGAAGATCTTTTTAGCAGAGTGAAAGAAGATTGTATTTTAGGTTATTTGAGAGAGATTGGTTTGTTGTACAAATTTTAATGTTTGTACCTGTTTTAACGCATTAGTTTACCGAGTTTTTGAATTGATTACTTAGAATTTTGTTTGATCGTCGCTATATAGCTGAAATATTGCTGAATGCGACGTTAAACCCTAATTCTCTCTCTCTCTCTCTTCTATTGGCCCAAAACAAACATTAGCTTGGGAAAGACAGCTTCATTTAATATTTTAGATAGCGACATTCAGACCACATTTAACTGGTGATGGATCCGTTTATTGACAATGAGAGTATTTTATTTTTTTCTAGGCTTTTAACTTTAAATTGTTACAGTATTTTATGAAGGATCATAGATAGACTCAAAATTTGGTTCTTTCAAGTTTTGTATTTTGCAGTCAAAGGTGTGCACCGCCTTTTGAAGCGCAAGTGAACACACCTGAAGATATCCTGGCTACAGCCCTGATAACATTGTCCCATACATGTATTTTTTTACCATTCCATTATTTGACTATTCCTGATCAGGATGAAGATGTGGAGACTCCCCATGGCCGTATCCGTGTGGCCATACAGGGGGACCGATCCAAACCTGCTATCCTTACCTTCCATGACATCGGCCTGAACCGTGAGTGATCAGTCATACCTTTGCTCTATGTATGTATTTAGATGATTTTTGGTCAACAGTAATAGATAGCCTGTATTGCGATGGTGAAATCTGAAATTCCAATAGTCCTAAGGCAATCAATCTGACCATCCATCTGACCATCCCAAAGTTTTTTGATCATCCATTTGACCTTCCAGTAGTCATAGGGCCATCAATCTGACCTTCCGGTATACCTAGAGCCATCAATCTGACCTTTCAATCATCCTAGGTCATCTATCTGACCTTCCAGATTCCTATGGCCATTAGTCTGACCTCCTACTAGTCCTAGGGCCATCAATCTGACCTTCCAGAAGTTCTTGGGTTGTCAATCTAACCTCCCAGTAGTCATAGGACCAACAGTCTGACCTTCCAGTAGTCATAGGGCCAACAATCTGACCTTCCAGTAGTCCCAGAGCCATCAATCTGACCTTTCAGTCATCATAGGCCATCTATCTGACCTTCCAGATTCCTGTGTCTGACCTCTCACTAGTCCTAGGGCCATCAATCTGACCTTCTAGAAGTTCTTGGGTTGTCAATCTAACCTCCCAATAGTCATAGGACCAAAAACCTGACCTTCCATTAGTCAGAGGGTCATCAATCTGACCTTTCAATCATCCAAGGGTGATCTATTTGACTTTCCAGTTCTAGGGTCATCAATCTAACCAAGTAGTTCTAGGGCCATCAATCTGATCTTCCAGTAGTCCTAGGTCAATCTGACATTCCAGTAATCCTCGGTCCATCAGTCTGACCTTCCAGTCATCCTAGAGCCATCAATCTGACCTTTCATAATCCTAGGGTCATCAATCTGGCCTTTCAATGGTCCTAGGGCCATCAATCTGCCTCCCATTCATCTTTGGGCCATCAAACCTCTCAGTAGTCACAGGACCAACAATCTGACCTTCCATTAGTCAGAGGGCCATCAATCTGACCTTTCAGTCATCCAAGGGTGATCTATTTGACCTTCCAGTTTTAGGGCCATCAATCTGACCAAGTAGTTCTAGGGCCATCAATCTGATCTTCCAGAAGTCCTAGGTCAATCTGACATTCCAGTAATCCTCGGTCCATCAATCTGACCTTCCAGTCATCCTAGAGCCATCAATCTGATCTTCCATAATCCTAGGGTCATCAATCTGGCCTTCCAATGGTCCTCGGGCCATCAATCTGCCCCCCCCTCCCCATTCATCTTTGGGCCATCAATCTGACCTTCCAGTCCTAGCGCCATTATTCTGACCTTCCAGCAGTCTTAGGCCAATCAACCTGCCCGTCCATTAGTCCTAAGGCCATCAATTGTATTATTGCAAAGTAATAGAGCTGGTAACAAATATGTCCGCTATACAACAAAGATTGTGGTATGCCCAGCCTGACATGTAACATGTCTCTTCCTCTCCTACCATCTGACAGATTAGGCTAATTTGGCAAAATGATGATAATGATAATGCAAAGCGTAGAACTGTAAGTGGTGAATTATTACCCCTCAGCCCATAGGGCTGTAGGGTCTTGTCGTTGCCATGTACGTACGTCCGTCCGGACGTCCGTCAACATTTTCTTGTCCGCTGAATATCTGCAGATCTATTAAGGCGGGCCTGACCAAACTTTGGTGAGAGCTTCCTGAATGTTGACTGAAGAAATGATTAGATTTTCAGATGGCTATGATGATTTCGTGATTTTTAATTATTTTTGTTATTATTTATTGATGGCTCAGCTTTTGCAATGTTATCTATGCCCATCAACATGTTCTTGTCCGCTGAATATCTGCAGATCTATCAAGTCAGGCCTGACCAAACTTTGGTGAGAGCTTCCTGAATGTTGACTGATGAAGTGATTAGATTTTCAGATGGCTATGATGATTTCATGAATTTTAATTTTTCTTTTATTTTGTTTATTGATGGCTTGGCTTTTTGCACTGTTATCTATGCCCATTGGGAACCCTTGGTTGCATGTTTCATTTTGACTTTTGAAGGTTCCCTGATACAAGAAAGCCTGGGCCATTCAAGATTACCATTGGATGGAACTCCCCAATTCCCATATATTCTGAGAGCTTACATAATGCTACACTTGTTCAATCTATGCACTACAGTGCTCCAGATAAATTTTTTTTATGAGGAGTACTATACTCCTCCAAATTTGTTCGAAGGAGTATCGCTTGTCATACCAGGAGTATTAACGGTTCTGAAAAACTTCTGGTCCGGACAAGTTGTTGACGCACGGACAAAGGGACGTACATGCCGATCACAAGACACAACTGTGTAGTTTCTTGCCTGAAGTTTTTGCGCATAGTTCTACAACTCCAGTGACTATAGAGTCTATAATCCTCCGCACTAAATTCTGCACCGTCTCCTCGGTAGATTTGGCAAAAAAGGAGGTTATTTTGCGTGTCCCGGACATCTTTAACCGAATCACACATGATGTGATTGCTGCAGTGAAAAAAATGGCTGCTCACTATAGCAACGGTACTGTTTCCGGCAAGCTCTCCAGTCTCCGTGCAAGGGTATTGCTGATGAACTATATGACAACAACGTAAAACACCCCCGGAGACAGATTTGTCTCCCTTGATATGCCTTGCTGAGATCAGGAGACCGAGTCGACGGATTGACGGCATCGTTTATTAGAGAAATTTTACGCATTGATTTTGGCGATAAGGCGTATCAGCTATTTATCGGGCGTATTTGTTACGCCTAGATTTCAGCATGCATGCGTTTTTGAACTTTTTGTAGGCGTAAATTACGCCAATACGCCCCTTATCTGGAGCACTGCACTACCCTTGGGGGATTTCTCCACCCCTGGGGCACTAAATGTTAAAGTTTTGGACTTTTTCCTATTCACAGCTTCTCAGCCTGCAGTGTACATTGCTTTTTCACACACATGCTGAATCACCTAATTTTTTTTTCCTTTTATAGTAATAACTAACAGGTTGGTGACATTATTTTATTTCCCAAGTACAAGAGAAAATAACCGGCGAGGGGGTCCCCGCAGTATCGAACCCCTGTTAGGTTTGAATTTCATGTCACCTTAAATGAAGGACAACATTTTCCTTCAATTTTGCTGCATCGATTTATCAGAAAGCTTTTGCACAAACCATATTTTATTTCAGAAGTATAATATGAAATAACTGGCAGGGTTTCCCCTGCAGTATCGAACCCCTGTTAGTGTGAATTTCGCGTCGCCTTAAATGAAGGACAACATTTTTCTTCAATTTTATTATTAAATCATTCTACTCCACATCATATGATTTATCTTAAAGCTTTTGCACAAAACATATTTATTTCAGAAGTGTAGTTTGAATTTCGCGTCACCTTAAATGAAGGACAACATTTTTTCTTCAATTTTGCTGTTAAATCATTCTATTTTACATCATATGATTTATCCTAAAACTTTTGCATGAACCATATTTGTGTCCACACATTTAACTGGTACAACATAATGCTTCAATTTTCGTCACCAAACATGTTACTGTACCTTGGAAATTATTTAAAACGAGTGATTAGGAGAGTGTCAATCAGTGTGTTTCTGAGCCATTAAACTTATCACACTTGTGCAATGTATAAATTGCCACTGATAAAGCTACACTTTCTTGCATGCTGTAATCCCAGCACACCACTCACTGAAAACGAAGTCTATTATATCTATCACTTTCATTTTTTGTTTCATTTGAGTTTTGGGTGCCCATACGTTTTTCGGAATGCAGCCCTGATCCTACTTGACTAAAAAAAAACAGGCTGAGGGGTCCACGCACCTTTTAGGTTCTTGCCTGCAATTCATGTTGTTCTGAGTTGCTAGCTATGATATAGTTAACATGTGAATTTAACATTTCCCAGAAAATGTTTTTGTTGACAACATCAGCACGGTTATATATTTCAGATATCAGCTGCTTCCAGGGCTTTTTCAGTTTCGCCGACATGCAACCAATACTTCGTCATTTCTGTGTCTACCATTTGGATGCTCCAGGCCAGGAGGAGGAGGCCCTCCAGCTCAAACAAATGTATGTACTGCTTGATCTGTTGAGTTATCTCCCTTGCGTTTCTGTTTGAACATATTGGTTGAAGGGTGATGTCTGCTATGGTGCTTTGATCAACAAATTTTCTATCAGGTTTTTGGTCTGCAGATTTCAAGTCAAAATACATTGTTTCCAAAATATACTTCATGTTGGAAGAACTTGAATACAATTCTGTTTTGGTTTTGGAAAATTCTGCCGATGGCAAAATAATTCATTGATAATGGAATATGCAGGCCTTATTCCTTCCAGTTATGTATGAGGAATGAAATGTTACAGATTTGTTGTGATATGATGCTGGCTGTTTAGGTGGTACATGTAAATTATGGTTTCAGGTGAAAAGACTGAATATGAGAACCTAATTCTAGTGATTATATTCTCTGTCCTTGTATGCAGTACTATGTAGAGAATGGCTGGATGACTTAGGCTATGGGCTGTACTGTTATTAGATTTCCAGATATGCTTGCATGCTGGCTATCTCAGTTTTTGACCCAATGATACTGAATAATTCATTGGTGTGTTAGGAATGTTTGCTTGAATTTACATTTTCTGCTAACCAAAAGCTTTGATACTATGCTCCCAGCATTATGAAACCCTGCTCTCCCCCCCCCCCTCCCCCTACTAATATTTGGCTCCATGATTGATAATAAGACATTCTACATTCAAATGGTATTTTATCCTTGTCTTCTCTGTTCCCATTACCAAAACATAGACTGGTGGCATAATTTTCTTTTCGAACCATAAAAATAGATTTAATCCTGTAATTGTTTGCTGATAATCCTGTTTATTTTTGGTCAGTGGTGCCTCCCACGGCTGTTCAATCAATGACATGAAATGGAAAAGTTATAAATCGATCTCCAATTACATAATGCATATATATTTTCATAATCTATACATTGCAAATTTAAATACTTCTCGCCCAATCAGTTAATAATTCAATAACATGTTTTCATATTTTCGGCGTTTGCTGACGATTTTTTACCATGTAGTCCTACAGTTCTTACCAGCAATACTCAGTAAATGCTCATGATGTTCATCTGGGCTTATTAACCATTATGAGTTTGTAATTCATTGCAAGATGAACTAATGTTTATACTAACATGCTTGATAAATGCTCCCAATTCCTTCCTCGCAATTCACATGTTGCTGCAGTATTAATAATTCTTTCAAGTACAAACATGAAGAATATCCTAATATTATAATTCATTGTCTTTTCATTAGAACAAGTAGATACATAAAACATGCTCTATTGTTAATTCTTCCAATGAGCTGCAACTGGCTCGATCTGATGTTAACTTGTTTTGTGATTGTGTTGAAAAGCTTTTGATGGGAGAATTTGAATATTTTGATTTTGGATCAAAAATTTGTTACGCATATACCACCATCTTTGGATGCTGTGCCTTTGCTTTGTTGCTATGATCACTTACATATGCGACATAGGCACTGCCATTTTGATTGTTCACATGATGTGACACTACTTCAAATTCCTGGATCTAACCCTGACATCATCAGCTATTCCAGGGCTAATCAGTTGATGTAGCTGGTGATCGCATCCAAAAATCCTGTTGACCCACACATGGGTGTTCTTGAACGTCTAGTCTAAGATTTTTTATGGAATATTTGGATCCATTTAATTCCACAGAACTCTTTGACTTGAATATAGTTAACCATACATGAAAAAATTTATAGAATTTTCTGATTCTGACATCAGAATAACCAGAAAATTTATCAAAAGTACCTTCGGGCGCTGAGCTCTGACCTTTCACTAAACATGCTAAAATGACATTGTCCTGTCTAGCCTGCAGCAGCTTGTAAATACATACTCATTCTGAGCAAACTAACACAGTGTGAGTGTGGCTTAACATTACCTCATTATCCAACCATTAACACATTTCTACAGGGGCGATGCTTTAGGGAACCCTGACAACATGGGAAACAAGTAAGTGAACTGTGGTACTGCGGTTCCCCATACGTGTACGATGTCCTCCATTCTCTCTACATGTGTCAGTTTTTTATGATTTGCCTATGATTATTTATATGATGTATGTATTTCTCTTCCATCACGAGTGTATTTTTGAAGATGCATGACTTTTCATACATGTTTGCTATACTATGTGATGTTGAATTTTGTTTGCTCATCTTGTTTTCTTTCTATGTCTGTGACTGTCATGTCTGTATTCTAATGACAGCTTTATTATGTACATTGAGAAGAACCATCTTCTCATTCTGATCAGCATGTATGAACACTTTACCTCTTGCCCTTTCTTCTGCCTTCTTTAACCTCTAACCGACACTGTATTGGGAATGATAAAATTTTCCTCTGTCCCATGCATTACTATGATGAGTATGAGTACTCCACTGCATGCATCTGCACTAGCCAGACTCAGTCCTATCAACCATGAACATGTGAATAAGTCTCAATTTGAACTACAGTGAAAGGTCTCTCTCTCGTACGCAAGTAAACCAGAGAAGCTGCAAGACTTTTCATGGTGTCAATGTTACAAATATTTCATCAGAGTGTGCCTTTATCATATTTATTAACCAAATATCTTTGTATGATCATCCAGTTATGTGTATTTGTCCTATTGTATGTTCACTGAAAAATGATATATATTCGTATATTTCTGTATCTCTTATGAATTTATCAATGAATATCATCAAGTCATTCTCATCATCTCTGAGTATTCATCCTTCTGAATTATTTCCTCCAGCACTTCTGTACATATATAGTCTTCCAGTTCTGACATACAAACATGCAATGACTGTTTATTAATCTAGTTCTTCTGTATTTTTGTATATTCATCAAGCACTACAGTGTATGCATCTGGTACCTCTGTATATTCAGCAAGAACTGGAGTAATTTCATACAGTCTCACTGAGTGCCTATGTATATTCATCCAGTACTGCTGTATTTTAATCCAGTACCGCTGTGCATTCATCCAGTGCCACTGTATTTTCATCCACTGCCACTGTATATTCATTCAGTACAAGTTTAAGTATATTCATCCTGCATTGGTATATTCCAGTTCTTATGTATATTCATCCAGTGCCTGTATAATTTCATGCAGTGCCTCTGTTTATTCATCTTGCTCTTCAGTATATTCATCTAATGCCTCTGTATATATCCAGTACTTCAGTTTATTTATCCTGTGCCTCAGGATGCTCGTCCAGTACTTCAGCATATTCAATCAACACTGATGTTCCTGTACATCCATTGCCATGTCTATTTATCCAGTACCTCAGTTTATTCATCCTGTGCCTCGGAATGCTCGTCCAGTACTTCATTTATTCATCCAACACTTAAATATACTTCATTTACATCCTGTGTCATTGTATAGTTATCCAGTACTTCATTATATTCAGCCAACACTGATGTTCCTGTACATCCATTGCCATGTCTATTTATTCAGTACTTCAGTTTGTTCATTCAGTGCCTCGGAATGCTCGTCCGTGACGGTCCAGTACTTCATTATATTCATCCAACATTTACATCCATGTACATCCATTGCCATGTCTATTTATCCAATACTTCAGTTTATTCATCCAGTGCCTCGGATGCTCGTCCAGTACTTTATTATATTCATTCAACACATACATTCATGTACATCCATGGCCACTGCCTGTTTATCCAGTTCTTCAGTTTATTCATCAGTACTTGATTCCCTTTCAGGTTTGTATTCCCCACAATTGAACAGCTGGCACAGTCTGTCCATTACGTGTTGGATTATTTTGGGTAAATATTCAGCCTTTTTCATCATACTCCTACATGCACTTCAGTCATTAAATGGTACTGCAAATGCACATGATATTTTATAGCATTAGAGTTTGCTTCAAAACAGGGATTGAGCAGTCATTACAAATGGTTTCATGAACTTTGAGAGCAAGTAACTACATTATGATGCAATAATTTACATGAGAATATGTGTCATTGTGTAGGTTTGTACATAAAAGCCCCATTGGTTTTAAATACAGCGAAATCTATTTTATATTGATATTAGCCAGGATTGATCAGCCCACAGGCTGCTTGGGGTTGAGAGTATATGCCGTCATATTGTATGTAAAATGAGAGAGAAGGCCAGAAACGGCATTAGAGACTTCGCCAATGGGCATAAATAAAGCGTTATCCGCTCCAAAACTATACCTTATTCTCTCTAAGATCTCCAGCAATCCTTCTGCACACTCGGTTTGTTATGCCCCCCCTCTAATTAGAGGGGGGGCATATAGCGATCGCTTTGTCCGTCCGTCCGTCCGTCTGTCCGTCTGTCTGTCTGTCCGTCTGTCCGTCCGAGTTTCTTGTCCGCGCGATATCTCGGTTAATATTTGATGGACAGGATTGAAACTTGCATGGAATGTGCCCAGTATCTCGTAGTTGTGCAGCGTACAGTTTTTTCCGAGTTTCGGTATAATTTTCAAGAGTTATGGCCCTTTTTCTGAAATCTCTGTGAATGGGACTTGTCCGGGCTGGATCTTGGTTAATATTGTCCGGGCTGGATCTTGGTTAATATTGTATGGACAAGTATGAAATTTGCATGATATGTGGTCAGTGCCCCACAGTTGTGCAGCGTAAAGTTTCTCCCCGTTTCGCTTATATTTTCAAGAGTTATGGCCCTTTGTTCCTGAAATCTCCATGAATTGGGACTTGTCCGGGCTGGATCTCGGTTAATATTGTAGGGACAATTATGAAATTTGCAGCATATGTGGTCAGTGCCCTGTAGTTGTGCAGCATGAAGTTTCTCCGCGTTTTGCGTATATTTTCAAGAGTTATGGCCCTTTTTTTCTTCAAATCTTTGTGAAGTGGGACTTGTCCGGGCTGGATCTCGGTTATTATTGTATGGACAAGTATGAAATTTTCAGGATATGTGGTCAGTGCCCTGTAGTTGTGCAGTGTGAAGTTTCTCTGCCTTTCGCATATATTTTCAAGAGTTATGGCCCTTTTTTTCTTCAAATCTTTGTGAATTGAGACTTGTCCAGGCTGAATCTCGGTTAATGTTGTATGGACAATTAAGAAATTTGCAGGATGTGTGGTAAGTGCCCTGCAGTTGTGCAGCGTTTCGCTTATATTTTCAAGAGTTATGGCCCTTTTTTCTTGAAATCTTTGTGAATTGGGACTTGTCCAGGCTGGACCTCGGTTAATATTGCATGGACAAGTATGAAATTTGTATGATATGTGATAAATGCCCCATAGTTGTGCAGGATGAAGTTTCTCTGCTTTCGGTTATATTTTGAAGAGTTCTGATCCTTTGTTTATCAAACCTAAGTGAATGGGATATATTTATCTGTCCAGGCTGGATCTCAGTCCATAACCGATTTGGAAATGGCTATATATATGTCATTCTACATTCCAAAGCAGACCACATAGGTCCTGAAGCATGAAATTGCCCCAAAAAGAGTTAATTGGGTGCAAAATTAAAAGTTTACTGATCGCTTCATAATTTCACCACAGTATACTCCCAAGGAATGTAGGTCTCATTTTCGGATTGGACGAAAGCCCCGGCGACCATCTTGCATCAAAACATTGTATTATCACTTGTTGGTCGATACTTTGAATATCCATGTATTATGCGAGGCATGGCAAAAAAATTGACTGAAATAGAATTTTCATAATCATGAAGGCCTCCACCGACCAATACAGAACAGAACAATGGCGGGGCAGTGTCGGATTAAAGTGAATGGGGGGGCATACAATTGAGCAATCTCTGATTGCTTCCTTCCTGTGTTGACACTCGATGTGCTTAACCCGAGTTTCACCCGCTCTCCAAAATCACCGACATTGGACGATTTACCTGAGACAGTTGGCCATGATTTTAAGGTTCGGTAGTCCTCGTCCGATTCCGCCTGGGACCCGATTCTGGCGGAGGTGTGCCTTGACCAAGACTTGGCCAGACTCTGGTCCCAGACAGAATTACTGGGGATCTTAGACATGTTAGAGAGAAGAAGGTATAGTTTTTGGAGAGGATAACACTTTATTTATGCCCGTTTGGCGGAAAGTCTCGAACGCCGTTTCCGACCTTCTCTCTCATCCTTACATACAATAATCACGGCATATACTCTCGGCCGCAAGCAGCCTGGATCAGACAATGTAGTAAGAGTACTGAACATTGTTTGTAAAAAAGGAGCCACATCTCTTTTGATTGTCAGGATAATAAATGGTAGTGAAATATTAAAATATTTAGAATTTGGAATTGTGATACTTCATTGCAACTTAATGATATGAACAACTTCCTTGCTACATGTATGCATTTATTGTATTATATTTTTCTGACAGGATAAAGAGGGTGATAGGTTTTGGTATGGGGGCTGGAGCAAATGTGCTCACTAAGTTTGCTGTAAGTATTCTCTCCTTTAATATAAATTATCATCTGTTGCAACACAGAGCGACCTTAACTCTGACCTCACTCTACATTTTATCCATAAATTTCTCTACCACACCTCTTTTTTAGTCTCTTGAATTTCGGACCTACTTCATAAAATTAAATGAAGTACACCAATACCACACTCGTGGCCATGGTCTTGACCTCTGTAGACCCTTTTATCATACTAACATGAGCTTATACACCCCTAAAATAAAGGGGCCTAAAGAGTGGAATAAATTACCCTCAGAACTAAAACAATAAATCTATTTCTATTTTTACATTTAAGATACATACATATTTAATGCAAAATACCAGCAAAGTAAATATATTCTTTATTTGCAAACTGAGCAAATGCATAATAATTGTTGGTTATTCACCTGAACTGTAACCATGGTAACTGTGCTTAATTTTTCCGTACCTCTGCTACATGTATCATGTTTAATTACTTTCTGATACAAATTGTTTATTTCTATTTCTTGATTTTGCAATTATTCTGGGATAATTCAAACTCTTCAGGGTTTAACTCCCACCGATCTACATTGTTCACCTATTTACTCAGACTATTGTATTCACATTTTCTTTCCATATATGCTTTTTTAATTTGATCTTTCCTCATTCATAGGTGAATAAACAAACGAACAAATAAAAAATTCAAAAATCTGTTCAAAAAATGTCTTTTTTGAATATGACATCAATGTGGCATCATCATGGTGGCCATCTTGGATTTGTTTTACATTCTCTAGTAGAGCTTGATGCAAAGATATAGTGTGGTAAGTTTCAGACCTCTAGCCAATTGAGTACCTTGCCTCAAGATCTCACTTGGGATTGTTTTTCATGCCGATTCACCTGAAGGTAGCACCAGTGAGGGCCAATTTTGTTTCAGGACAACTGATATGTAGGTACCTTGCCAAAGATTTTGATTCTCAGATGTACACATCACTATTGACATTCAGTCTATGATTCTCCATTTTCTGAAAGAAAAGAAGCTTTTCTTACTGGCCTTGTCATGTCTAGAACAAGTTGTATAACCAGCATGAATCTGTCATTCTTCGAAATGTGGTGTGTATAATTAGAGCATTTCCACAAAGTGGATGCTGTTATGTTTTCATGAGAAACGGCTCCGCCGGATCCGCCGCCGCCGCCGCGACTTTAAACGTGAATATCTCTGAAACCGTTAAATATTTTTGGGTCATACTTGGTGTGCTATCTCTTTAGGCCTGGGAAATTTGTCTGGTTGTGTTCCGATACCCGCTGCTCGCCACTAGGTGGCGTTGTAGTCAGAGCATAGGTAAACCTTTCTCTGACGATTTCGTCTGTACGGCTTGTCTGATTTCTTTGAAATTTTATTACAGTGGTCTTGAAGGATAGTCAATGTGCTGAAAAGGTTTTGGTGTAGCTGGCATAATTATAAAGGCAATTTTTTTGCGTCTCAAAAAAAATGAAAATGAAATGAAAATTCACCAATTCGCTTGGAGAAATATTTAAAAACTGTTCTATTCTAGGTTGTCAAGCATAAATATAGGATTGCCGACATGAAAATTCCCTTTCGGTGCGAACCAAATTGCCACTTAAATGAAAAATCGCATTTATCTGACTCGACGACAAAACCTCTATAACCGTTATCATGATTAGAGTTTATTCCATTGAACACTTGTCTGCCATCTCCCTAGGGCTTTAGATCTCACCCCCTTGTTTTTCGTGACATTGGGTTGTCACTAGGTGGCGCTATAGAAATGAATGTAGGTAAACATGTGTAACATCATATCTTCTGAACAACGTGTTTGATTTCCATGTAATTTGGGTATAATGATCTTGCAAGATAGGCAAAGAACTGACAAGATTTTGGTGGTGTTGGCGAATCATGGAGAGTCATTTTTGCATTTCAAAATAAGATTTTGTTTTCACAAAAATGGAAATCTGAGGATTTTGCTTCATCATGTAGGTATGTGATATTGTTCATCATTGGATAGCACTACAGACAGTAAATGTTTTTAGCACAATTTATTGGCATTTCATCTGTTTATGAAGTTTATTATTGTCAGACAGACAATGGACTGACAGTTTTTTTTTTTTTTTTTTTTATTGAAATTGAAGGGCCACTTCTCATACAGATTTTGCAGCCCATCAACATAATGCTTGATTTATATCTCCTTATACATTCTTTTTTTTGTCAATTACTAATTTTATTAACAGTATGGTTTTAAAATGGATTGATAGGACATTGGTGCTGTTAGCGCTGGCATAATCATGTGGCACAGGGTAAAGTCAGCTAAATATATCTTAGTCTAGGCTGCATCAACCCCTGCATACACACATAACTAAAATGCAGTCAGAGGAAATATGCTGCCATCAGTGGATGGTCAGTATGTAGAATTTAAGGATTAAAGTGACACTGATATTCTGCTTTACCTTTCAGGCCTCATATTGAGGCCTGTATGTTGACTATTCTGGTAATAAAACCTGTAATGGTTGACTTATTGCATAATGCAATTTACATAAGTGGACTAGTACACCCCTTGTGTCAACAAAGTAAACACTTAATTTCCAAAATTAGTGCTATTTCTCTCCATTACTGATATAATAATTTGATCCTGTTCCCAAGTCCATTTCTTTAGTCTCTAGTGGCTGTGAAGGCTTGGGCTTCCAGATGTCTGGGATGCATTCTGGCCAGTTTTCAATGAATAAAATCACAATTTTTTTTTTATGTGAAGGTCCCCAGAATTTATTTGAAACTCGAGATGTGAAATTGCACATACTGTCGCATTTTGACAGCATAATTAGGGATCGTATCCATCCAACGTTCGTTTGCTAGACGTTTTAAACGATGAAAAAAAACGTCGATGCAAACGATGGGTGTATGAGTTGATCGTTTTTTAAAAAACGTCTGTCTGATAAAGACGATCGCCGGAAATCTCCGGCAACCTACGGTAAGGGTGCCGGTCGTCTTTTCACACCTCGAACAAAGGTGCAGACGTTTTCTAGCAAACGATTGAAAGTCTCCTGGCAAACGATCGGCTCGAAAGTAGTCCCGCTTTACAGACGCAAAAACAACAACAACGGCTGTGTCGCTTGAGGCCGTGAAAAACGGATTATGAGAACGGAACACAAATTAATGTTGTTTTTTTTTCTCCAGATTTTTGCTATACGTGTGCTGCTTGACTATATCTTAGAATCGGTTACGGTGTAATTCGTTAATAAACAAAATATTATGGAACCATGATATCGTTTTATGAACGTGCGATTCGAATCTTATGTATTTTGCAGAATACGGGCTTTGCGCATTTTGGAATGCGGCTTCAAAAAAGTCAGTTCTAGATTACCATTTGATTTGATTTGATTTTTATTTCACCATGCATAACAATAATGTTTAGTAAACAAAATATAATAGTGGCGGGATGAAAACCCTGAGGGGTTTGTTTTATCCCAAAATAATTATTATATTTACAAAGATGATAATATGCGGTAAACTCTATCATAGTGAGACAAAAACACAAATTTAATTTCCAACTTCCACAGACGGCAAACAGAATAGATGTCTAATTATGTTCCAGGAATAAATACGATTATATCCTCGATTTGAATAATGAGAGCGAAACGTGAGATTTTAACTGAGAGGGTAAATTGTTCCATATTTTGGGACCCTTTATTTTAGTACTATAAGTCAGAGTAGTAAAAATCGCGATATAAATTTAATTTAGCCTGTCTAGTTGGGTACCTGTGGACAACAGATAATTTTGAAAAATATGATCTGAAAGTGTTTGGAATTAGGTCTGTATGATTGAAAAATTTGTCAACAAAAATTAACACCTGGTAGTCGTTTATTTGTTTTATGGACAATATTTGTAATTTTTGGAATGAGATGATCATAGTTTTACTTTAACAATTATTATTACGTTTGATTACAGATAAATGTCGAGTGAAACATTAGAATCTAATGCGTATATTTTTTCTCTTTCAGGACGATGCGTAAACGCAGAAATTTACAAGACATTCACCATAGATAACGGTTTTCTAATGGTGTAACTCATAATTTTGTTTTTGTTCAATTTGCGCTTTTGAAGCGCGCCTTGTTTGGTAAGCTTTTAAAGTTACATCTGCAAATATCTATACGTGATGAGTACTCTATTCATCTGAAGTTTGTAATTTCGATAGAAGTCGGATACCCGTGGTTGTACATTTACAACTTTTAGAGCAACGCCGCATGACATTTTCATACAGAGAGATTATTTTGTCACTTGGTATCGTCGATCCAGTTATGAGAGATCGTGTATGTAATTAACAAGAATTAACTAGTCTTGTTTCGGGGTTGGGATTCGAGTGGGTAATCAAAATAACCATTGTTTATTACTTCTTAATTTGCTATGGGCTGTATCCCACCGTGTTAATTCCTCAATTTCTCACATGTCATTTATTACTCTTCATAGCGCATATTTGTTGATCTCTCTTTGTTATTGGTTTAAACAATATTTTATTCCAACAATGCAATGCATACGATCAGTAATAAAATTTATGTGAACTTACCTTGATTTCCTGTATGTTGTTCCATAGTGAATGAAGTATCGGTTGTGGTGAGAAACAAATAAGCTGGATGTGAAAGACGATGTGTATAGTACTAAAGATGAGATCATATATGTCCAACCTTCCAGAAATGCACTTAAATATATTTTTCATGGAACAAAACTGCATGGCTTATTTAGAGCCCGGAGTGATCAATTAAACCTGTCCCGGAAATGTGCAACTGTGAATAAACAAAAAGTATAAAATCAAAGACACTTGTTGCCTTTTATTTAATAATGTCTTTGAAATGAACAATCCCTTCAGCGATACTTCCCGTGAACGTCCATTTATTTGAATTATGGTAGTAATAAAGCAAATGCCCGTGGATGCCGCCTCCGGAAGTAACTCTTGCGTCCTTCGTGGCTCGAAAGTCAAGCTGTGTGTAGACCAATAGAACAGACAAAAAGCTGATCACTTTACTATTATTATGGCTAGACAATAAATTGACAGCTTGGCAATATTGTTTACTAATCAAGCAGGATTCTTACCTATATGCTCACCGGAAATTAGTTTCTTCCACGTATAGTCCTGCTGGATAGGGATATGGGACTTTCTTGCACAATCATATGTTTATTGGTTAGAATCTTACAACAAAATATAAACATAACGAAGAAATATGTGGATATGCGAATAATATTATCCGGAGAAAAGGCGGTCATTCCTCTAGTTTCAATATGTCCATGGAGCAAACAAACCTGCAATGTAGAATAAAAGTGCGTTAAGTTGACCATAATAAATAAAACACCGATAATCAAATATTTGGATCTGTTTCGATAAAGTCTCAAATAAAAGATTGGTTGTCAAAAAATACATCTGTCTTAGCGCATTGCCGAGAAATTCCCTTCAATCTAAAACATTAAAAATGCTTGAATGAAGACTCAATGGAAATTCACACCTCCACTTTCTCTCAAGTAGCGATGTTCAAATATCAGGGTCACCAAATATTCTCCCGTGACAATTCTTTTTCATGGCACCCATCAAAGTATAGCTCTAGAAACTTTCTGGATAATTTTAATGTATTCGACTTGTGAATTGAAGGATCGTGAATATAGCGTTTTCCTCTCTGATCTGGTATATCGCCATGAACGTTTCGACAGACACGTGTTCTACACCGGTCTTTATTTTCCCGCCATGCGGGAGCAGTCCTGTGTCGACTTTTCTATGCTGGGGATAAACCGCAGTCGAAATGGAAGGCCACGTGCGTGTACGCGTGTGCTCCTTGACCGTACACAAGCTGGGTTTTTTTTTCAGACAGACCCGTAGAATAAATTGCGATATTTCTAAAATATTAAAGCTAAACGCGCGTGTTGATTTTCCCTATGGACTGCAATACAGTACACAGGCCAAATAACATAAGAAACCTTTCCATTTTTTGGTTTATTTAACGTGAAACAGGGTCGATTTGCCGAGAATTTTCGGCGATATACCGACATTAGTTTTTTTTTTTATCAATTTCCTTCAAAACGCATTCATAAAATAAAATATTTAAATACATTTTTTATCTCGAGTATTATAGGATCATGAAAATATAAATATCATTTCTGTCTCTTCAGCTCTTTTCATGTTATATTTATTGGGAAAAGTGTAACACGATTTGCCAGTGAGGTATTAAAACGTGCTCTGAAGTGGGCGAATTTCAGTGGAATTCCCCGCAAATCGTGTTACACGTTTTCCGGTAAACATTACAAGAAAACCGCTGAAGATACAAAAATCATATAATAGTTTCATGGTCCCATAATACTCGCGATGAAAAATATTTATTTAGATTTCTATTGCATCCATGCGTTTTCAAGGAAAGGGATCAAAACCTAGTGTCGGCATTATCGCGAAAATTTCCAGGCGAATCAACACCATTTTTCCACGGTAGACTTCCGTATCGCCCTGAATAACAAGGAAATATTTATCAACCTAAATATTTTTGAAACGGGTATTTCTTTAAGTTAAATAATAACTGAACATAATTCAGATCAGTAAGATATCGGCAGAGTTATCTGTTGATTACCTTTTCCGGCCTATTCAAAGAAATTTTTTACACCGTGCATACATGGGGAGGGTGTTATTAAACCATTCAGTTTTATTTGCGTACGTGACACTTCCATTATCACAGCTAGATGGTTGTCATTTTCATAGAAAATTTTTGCACACAAACAGCGACTTCTCGTAATCAAACCTTTAAAACAAACGCGGAAGGCGATTAAAGTGTAATTTATTTCCCCTGTGTTAAACCCGTTTTCACATTCGCTGATAGCGCTATATTTTGTTACACATGTGCGCAGTTGAGAGCTAAGGCACGGCCTGTTCACCCAGTGTGTATTTATGCGCAGCTTAACACGTGCGATCGTCTTTTGTCAGTGTCTTCCAAACGACGACGTTTTCTTCCGAACGACAGCGGTACCTTCGGCCGTCTCCGGTGATGGTTTTTTTGATCGTTTGCTACACAAAAAAAACGATGGTGCAAACGATGGGTGTAGTAGCTGAGCGTTTTTTTCCATCGTTTAAAACGTCTCAACAGCAAACGCTGGTTGGATACCGTCCCTTACAAATGTTGATAATTATTTCTTGAACTGAAAAAGTAAAAGATTTTTGATGTGAAACTATTACATACCTGCTATATGGCACATCCCATTTTTACATGTATATCTAATTGAAGTAATCCATTGGAACCACTGATGATTTTCCAATAATATAGAAGAAAAGCAACTCCAAGTTATGATGACAATTTCATTCTGTATATTTCACTGTTAAATAGCATCTTCAGCAGTGAACAAAGTTACAAACAGCTCCATGGGCACAGTATATACAAGGCATAATGTGATCTTAGCCAATACACATTTATGAATAGGTGAGCTAGTAAATTATGTCAGGCAGGGTGGACGGATATGACCTGACAGCTACAAATGGTGTGATTCAGGTAATACAATACACACTCTAATTGATGAAAACAATACATAATCTTCTTATCTGGCAAGAACTAACTAAACTGTGCACAAATGAATAAAGTATTGTGATATAGTGGGTATGTACCTACATTGAATATTTCTACATGTCATGAAGTTTGGATAAGGACTGTCATTTTAAGATAATATAGGTATAATTTTCTTGGCAATCCACATCAGAATTGATGGAATCCTACAAATGTTGTAACTCGCATGTTTCATAATTGTATATTCCCATGCGAGTTAGAACAATTGTGGAGTGTGTATTGTAACACCTGAATCACACCATTTGTAGATCGCTGACAGGTCATCGCTCAACATTTAACAATTTCTAAAAATGATGACATTTTAATATCCATCCAACTTGACGGACATAATTTACTGGCTTACATGTACCTATTCATAAATGCGTATTGGCTATGGTCACATTATGCCTTGTATATATACTGTGCATATGAAGCTGTTTGTAACTTTGTTCAGCGCTTAAGATGCTGGAATTAATAGCAAAATATAAAGAATAAAATTGTGATCCCGGCTACTCAGAGTTGCTTTTCTTCTCTATAATAGAAGTAAAGTGGTGTGTTTTGGTGCATTTTGACAGAATATTTAGACTTTGAAGATATGTAACGATGCCCCAAAATGAACTGAAATTTCCATGTTATCTGTTTGTCTGTCTGTCTCTCTGTCTGCCCATCTTTCTTGTCATACCACATATGCAGCTGGTGATGGATCAGAAGCCTAATTAATGAAATTGACTGACCTTCACCTGTTTTATCGAGGTCAAATTTATTATTAGAAAGGAGTGAAGATTGGCTCTCCAAATTCATCATGCTTCTCCAATTGGTGACGGACTACAAGCCTATCCCAGTTGACTGAACCTATTTTCTCAAGGTTATATACTTTATATTATGATATAACATGAAATATAGCTAGGCATTCTAAATTGATACCACATATGCAACTGATGATGGACCTGAAGTCAATGAATAGGACTGACATTGACCTATTTTCTCAAAGTCAAAAACTGTATGTTAAGTCACTTGTTAACTGCCAACATACACTCCACATATATTTGTTGTGATTGTGGTTGTCTTTCAGAACAATCTAGCGAATTTTGCATACATGTGTTCCAACAGCCTCAACAGCCCCGCCCCCTGTACAGACCTTTTGGTCTTTGGTATATGTTGGCATATGTGGGAAGTTGATGCTGGGTCGACATCGGGCCTTACAGACTAGTCTTTTGTGTTAAATGTTGTCATTTTCATCTGACGATGATACAGCTCCCCAATCCCCAGTCTACGAGTTGTCACAGCGAAACAGCTCACCAATTACCAATATACGAGTTGTCAGAGCATTTCCATCATAACTCTAGATTTGTATCTAATACCGCTTATGCCGGTGCTAGGGGCTGTGTGGTCATATCATCCAAGTTGCCACTTGAACAGGTACAATAAAAGCGTACTTGAGATACAACACATATCACGAATCGTTAGATTCTTGGTATGTGCTTTAGAATAGGTTAACCGGTAGACTATGCTCTGCCAGTATGTCGGCACCTCTTCCCACTTCCTTTATATGTGTTGTAATTCAACAGTAACTTAAATTATTCTGAAAAGGCTGAGCTGTTGAAACACTCTCCATTTCCTAGCTCTGACATGTTGCATCACTTTCGAAATATGGGTACCATGACAGAGTAATTGATCACAGTCAGTGAAGGTTCCTGATTTACATTGAATGTCATTATTGCCTAAGTAGTATTAGCAGCATTTTACAACAACAACAATTCGCTGACTTACAGTGAAAAATTATAGTGAAAGGTATTTATTTTTTGTTGTTTGGCATTTTTATTTGCTGGCATTATTTCAGATAGAATACAGCAGCCTAATTCATACGATCAGGAATAAGAATGGGGTAAAAGTCTTTATGTTCAAACTTTCATAGGGAATATAAGAGTGGCAATTTGACATTTTATTTTTATTAGATTTTTTAATATCGGAGGGCCCACAAAATAAAGTTGGTGTTGCCTACATGTAGCTCACACTGGGTTTTGGCCATTGGTGAAGAAATCCCTTCTCAGAGGCACTACTACCAGGGATGATTCCTAATTGCTCATCCCCCAGGGGTATGTGCCCCATCCTCTGCCCCATCCTAAAAAAAATTGCCACCACTAATAGGGGTTGTGCCCAAATTGGGGAGATCTAAAGCCCTGTGAGTACCAAATTATGTGTTACAAAATTATCTGGGGAAATGCTCTTCATCCGTGTTTCACACGAGCTTTCATTTATTTTACATATGTGTAAAACTTTTCCACATATGTGTAAAACTTTTCAACATACATGTATGTGTAAAACTTTTGCACATATGTAAAAAACTGTTATTTACACATGTGGAATTCTTTTGTACATTTGTGCAAAACTTTTCAACATATGTGAAATAACTGATTAAATACTGAAATGTCTTGCCATATTGCAGCACCTCTTGTGCCTCATGTTTTAGCTGGTAAATTTGGGAGATTAAAAGGATATATGGACTCTCAGAATCTGCTTGTGACGTCAGACAAAATCCAGCGCATAAAGGGTACCTGTTATGCCAGTACAGAGAACCTTTCAGTGTTCTGACTTGAAATTATTGTCTAATTAGACTTCTCTCCCTTGCAGGAGATTCTCTAGGTCAGGAGAGGTGCAGCATTTCAATCTCATTCCAATCCCCATATGTCCGACCATTCGTGGAACACAATGTTGATATAACACATTGGTGTGCTGGCAATTCTGAAAGAGTAGACCTACATGTACAGGCGCTGCTGATGTCAATCCACGAGAGGTCTCTCTCCTGAACAAACAACACCAGCATCAATGTGAGTTAAACTCTGCAGAAGCATACTTGGACAATCTCCTTGTGATGTACATTGTAGCGAAGTAAGCTTGACATATTGTCAATTATCTACCTTGGCTTACATGTAACCTCTGTCCTATCCACCATTTTGCATCTTCACCAGGCAAGGCCAGTCATTGCGCAAGCTTCACTCCTGCCCTTGCCGTACTTGGCGAGCTTTCCTGGCACAGTCCACTTCTCGTAGCTTTGGAAGTGGACTGTGCCGAGAAAACTCGCCAAGTACGGCAAAGGTAGGATTGAAGCTTGCGTACGGACCTGCCTTGCCTGGGGAAGATGACCATTTTGTCACATCACACATGGCACAGCGGCCAAAAACAATGTGATGCATCTGAAATTACGAAACCTATATCGCACCACACTGTCAAATACAGATTTACGAAGTAAGAGGAGATTTTGTGAGAGGGGAAGAGAGGATGTCATCCCAGGGAATGAAATATACATTGATTTGTCGGACATGTCTGGCCAAAAAATGTCTTGTCCGGTAAAAATGGTTTTTCCTTCGGACGAGTTTATTGGGCCAGCTTTCTGTGAGGGTTAGCTGTACAAACTCAAAGGCGCACCTTAGCTGTATAATTTCAAATGGGGACCTGGCCTGTGTAATCTAGAATAATCACCTATAAATCCATAGATCGACATGTTTTGAATACCAGTGCAGCCCATCCATGGTGTAAAAGTGACTGCGTATTCCGCTGGAATGTAGGCACGACCCAAAACGGCTTTGGACATGAAAAGCTCTTACTGACATGACAATTTTAATTTATATTACCTTTTGTTCAAAGAAACTTTGAAAACCTCAAATAATTTCTTCTGAAATTCCCCAACTTCTCATGACTGAAAGTATTTTGCAATTGGAACAGCACACTGATTGGTTAAAATTGATGGTCGCTTGACTGCATTTTGTTGTCACATCAAAGCTTCCAGTGCATGATATCTATGGAAATGACCAAGGCAGATACATGTATCTTGGGTCGCCACTTGTATCATTAGTTTCGTAGTTTGTGATGATATGCAGTTTGTTTCAGATCTTTAAATACAGTGTAATATGTTGCTGGTAGTATTGTTATATGTAGCATAATTCGACATTTGTTGAAGGTTTTGGAAAGCTGTTAGTCGTTTGTTAAACACATGTTGTTGCTCTTTCTTGAATCTTTTGAAGACAGAATGGCTGCGGTTCGACGGTCTGGGCGGTCCAGGCAGCAGGATAATCAGGTCCTCCTTGAATGCACTAAAACTGGCATTGATCAAGATGGATTTGTTGTCCAGTACATCAATGACTACATTGGTAAATAGGAGTTTGACGGAAATATATGATTAGGCATGTCTTTATGCAATCCACAAGAGCTCTTGATCACTCTCCTGGATTCTGTTTTTGAAGAGCGATGCAGAAGTGATCACTCTCCAAGTTGCATTTCCAAGCAGCTGAAAAGCCCCTTATCACCGGGCCAGCCTTCTTGCGAGCGGCAGCCTCGGAATCGGCACGATTTATAATGTTCGAAATTAGAAGCCAAACATGAGATCTTTTCGATATATTTAAAAGTAATATTGATCTAACACAGGCATTCGAATATTTAGAGTGTTTGGAAAATTAGAAGAAATGTGGTATAGTGATTGATGTAGCGGTCAAAAGAATTGATATTACCAAAAAATTGTGCATGCCATTGGTACATGTGAGAGCTGTGAACAATTTGAAATACATGTATAGAAGAGATAGTGGCTTGGTGTAAGATACCAAGACCTGGCATGCCTGGTGCCCGGCCAACTGCTGCTTGCAGCTCTAATCAGTCTTCTTGCTTCAAGTGTGTCTGCAATCATGATTAATCTTGATTTTATTGGATGATTAACGGTAAATCAACGCTACCCTCTGGCCGAAATTAATCCAGCTTCTCGCCAACATTTGTTCCCGGCATTGTGATTGGACAAAATTGTGGCAGTGACATTAACATATTTTGTGCACATGCATGTTGCTTCAAAATAACCAAAAGAAATTGGGTTCTTGTCAGCTTAAGCTATATCTTACTCACAGACAATGGTTTGAAACTAATATATGTATACATGTACATGTAGCTTGCATACCTTGAGAAATGTCCTCATACAATAACATTCCAGTTAAACTATTTTCTATACCCTGCGATGAAAGTGCTTGATGAGTTGTATAATTTTATTTTATTTTTATCCAGGGCATGGGGTATTTACAAACAAATATTTCGCAAAAGGCAGCTTCCTTCTTGAATACAAGGGGGACCGTATATCTGAGAAAACAGGAAGCAAAAGAGAAAAGAAATATGAGGAGAGAGGAGCAGGCAGTTTTTTGTTTTTTTTTAAATTTGGTGGTCAAAGACTGTGGTAAGGAAATGTATTTGTTCTTACAAGTGTGACAAGGATGGGTTCTGTTACTTGTATCAGAATATTCTTCAAGTCCGCTTGCATGTATTTTGGAGGTTTATAAAGGATAACACCATAGTCATAATAAGGCCATACTTTTCTCTACAAACATGACAGGCCCATACATCTACATGTAATGTTGTACCTGGCAAAATCACATTTTTTTTCTGGATCGCACCGCGTAGCGGTGTCGACCAGACTATGCTGCCACTCGCGAAATATCTGAAAATGTGTACGTGCACTATAATGCAATGACCCGGTGTTAACCTGTATCACTCCGCCAGTGATTTTCACTGTGTTCGAGTCATATATCAGGGTATTAACCAGAAAATGAAGAAAAAAACAGCCGTAATCGTTTCATGTTAACTAGAGTTTAAGCGAAATCTGAATTTGAGTGTATTTCATATTCATTTCTTCGCCCAGGGATTGCTTGAATCCGTAGACTATTTTTACCCCTCGGCCAACTTTGGCCTAGGGGTATTGTCGTCATCATGTACGGCTGTCCGTACGTCCGTCCGTCCGTTACCGCGATATCTACAGAACCGTTTCATGCATGGCTACCAAACTTGTTGCATCTATTTATCTTCACGAAATCAGAAGCCTATCGAAAATGAGTCATCTCGGACAATATTTTGCAGAGTTATGCCCCTTTTTACAAATAAAAATCCATTTATAATTTGTTGTGATAATTTCAGAACCGTTCCATATACCACATTCTAACGTGATACAGTTGTTTCTCTTGACCTGAACTAGATGCCTATCGAAAACGAGTCGTGTCAGAAAGTATTTTGCAGAGTTATGCCCCTTGTCCATTAATGATTTGTTATTGTGATAATTTCAGAACCGTTCCATATACAACATCCTAACGTGATATAGTTGCTTCTCTTGACCTGAACTAGATGCCTATCGAAAATGAGTCGTATCAGAAAGTATTTTGCAGAGTTATGCCCATTGTCTAATAAAATCCACTAATTCCTATGTTAAGTTTGCATATAATTTCTATATCATGTTTGTATACTATCACATTTATTTATTGATTGGATGACTGATTTATTGATTTATTCTCTTACACAATGCGAAGAACAAACGTATATGTATAGTGTATGTATTTATTCCAGAAACAAATTAATTTAAGGGGAGGAAAACTTTTTTTTTTTTTCAAAGAAAGTACACTTACAATACCAGGGGTAAATATTTCTTCCCACAAGCCAATCAATTGGTAGAGACACCCTTACATTATAATAGCTGGGGTTCAGAGCCGAGGGGTTTGGATAGCGCAGCTTCATGTTTTGTTCTTGGCATTGTCTGGTTCCGAGCGATCAGCTCAAACCCGGTTCTCAGCGCCCACTATGAGCTAACTCATGCCAGCGCTGTGCTGTCACCGTAGAGTGTTGTGAATGTAAATTGATGACCTGGTAATATGGTAAGCTGCTCACCTCGTGGTGTTTGCCGTCTCTGCGGTTTTGCGTCTGTCTGAGTTTGCTGTAAGTCCGGTTACTTATAATATATATATGCCTGGTGTTTATAGTTCGTAATTTGTTTGTTGACAACGATAGCGTTGGAGAGACAATTTGTGCGAAAATCCCTGTTAATGTTGCTGTACGAGCAGACGTTGCAAATCTTGTTCCTTGATCCTTGATCTGAGTGTCGCACTTGACAGTTTCAGGTTCTGGAATTATGAAGACCCCAGTTTTTAACACTCGTACGTTCTTTCCTGTGAAGTCGGCATTCGTTACTATTTTAATGTGTATGCATACTGCATGGAATATATTTCCAGAGGAGATATGTGTCAGAACAACAATAGTATTTACATTTTTCTCGTCTTGTGAACTTGACCGGATCCTGTCCAGTGCAAATTTATGTATTCTGGGGGACTCTGCTCACCGAATATAATTTTAATAGTTTCAAAAAGTTTGAACAACAACAAAACTTTCCGAAAGCGGAAACAACAGAATTTGTCAGGTACCGCTTTCGAAAAGTTTTGTTGTTGGTGATGTTCAAACTTTTTCAAACTAAATTATATACGCACTGATCGTGCAGCAACAACAACAGGAATTTTCGCACAAATTGTCTCTCCATCGCTATCATTGTCAACAAACAAATTTACTATAAACACCACGCAGGCATATATAAGTAATCTTGGGGACTTAACGCAAACTCCTGCAGCTCTTGCAAATATCTGTGCTACACAGAACTATTAATAAAACTAGTTAATAAAATTATCCAGTCTTCTCGCGTTTTTGTCATTTTGTCACAATAGAATTGCATGAATTATGAAAATCTGCTCGCAAAAACTGGTAGAAGACATTGACGCAGATGATCCACTTTAAAGCATATTACTGTAGATAGTTTCTTGCTACCATGAAGACCTGGCATATTTCTAAATGAGCCGCCTTCACAAATTCACTTCCTTGAAGACTAAACTCTGTGTTCCAGTTGTGATTTCCCCAACAGACTCGTCCACAACTTGGAGAAAATTTCCACATTTATCCATACATCTGCTATCGGCTGAAACATGCCAGCTGAAACGTTTTGAAACTTTAAATCCATTATTGGCGATCCAGACATCAGTACTTTTGAGTACTTTCATTATTTAATAGCCCTTAGTATATTTCACTGTTTTATTTAATCAGATAGTCATTCTGCTTTGTATTCTGCAGCATTGATGCCACAGATGACGACCCCTTTGAGCTGAACAAAGCTCGCATGGTCAATGATAGCGATTATTTCAACTGCGTGATGAAAATTGTCCCGGTTAATGGACAACCACACCTGTGCCTTTTTAGCGCAATAGAAATTCACCCAGGTGATGAGCTGCGTTATGATTATGGGGTGCCCAACCTGCCTTGGAGAAATGTAAGTAAAGGTTTCAAATGAAACTTGTAATCTCAAATGGGGAACTCCTGACCGACATATCACAAGAACGGCTATCCCTTGACATACCAAACTTGCATCACACATGCATATGGCCATGCCCTGCAAGTTTATTGAATCGGCCATCTTTAATTTATGCAAAGCCATTAATCGTCTCTATCTCTGATACCATTAAACTGTTCAGTTGAAGCTCGGGTTGTATATTCCTGATAATTCTGCACATTTAATGATGGGTTTTCAGTGATATTTGTATATATCTGTGATTTTATCTGATTTGGTACTTCATTAGTGCTGATTGGTGTGAGGAGTCTAGAAGATCAAACATTCGCGGATAATGTACCAGTTGACCATTCCCAGGGAATGTTTTTTCCCCAATATCTGTCAAAGAAATCACCGGTGGGGAGGGTTCACGGCCCTCTAGCTATGTTTTAATACCTTTCTACACATCTGGATTGTAATCACCAAGATGCTGTTATCACGCACCCTCAGGAAGAGAGCTGATTGGAATAATAATACCTTTGGGCTCTTTACCCGGATACTAATTAGGGGTCTCACATTGATTAGAAACATCTGTGAGCTATAGCTAATTGGCACAAAGTTTGCTGTAAAACAGTGTCGGGCATCCTGCCGAGACCACTGACCACATGGACCGCAACAACGACGACAACACAATTAAATCCTGTTATTCAGACATCTTCGAACAAAATTGCACAACCAAATTATGTTTTGATATCTCCTAAATGAAGCAACTTATTTTGTGTTTATTTTGGTAATTATTTCCGAATAGTTTGAAACATTCCCTGCGGAGTTGCAACTGCCAATATAGCCGCATGTGTAGATGTTACAACAACGATAGTAACGGCTATCCCTGCCAAGTTCCCATTAAAATGCTTTGAGTCTCTGTACTATGCATGTATCCCTTAGAGGGGAATTATATTAGCGGGCATTATCTAGATAATGATAGTGTCGCTAGAAGTTGACACAACTCTCGGGAGTATGTCTCCACCCCCGGCATGCCCTGGCACCAACTTATCTCCAAAACTAACTCCCGCCCGAGTCTCCTATTGCGTTCGAGCTTATATTTCCAATATATCTTGGCAGAAAGTTGGAATTTATGTGTATAGTCTGCAACGACGGAAAAAATCCACCCCTATGAGCGAGTGTTTAGCCGCCGAGCTAAAGTTTTCCCGACATCGTTAGACACACGAAAAATGCCAGGATTTATCCTCATAGTATTCTACTATTCTCAGCTCGGGCTATGAATTTAGTCAGATTATGGTTAAGTTTGCCCAGTTCTTCTCAATGTTAAATCAGTACACGCCTAACCCTAAAACTTGTTGCAGTTTTGACTCTGTGATAAAAACAGGCATATCCCAATTATTGTTGAAGGAGCATCTTGAAAAGACTGCGTTTTCATTGTATTATGATGGGAAAGATGACAGCAGATAAAAAATGGGTCGTTTTTCAATTAAGTTTGATTCAGATCTCTGCCATTAAAATTTGCGCATCCATGATCTAAAGACCTAATTAGTATAACAGCATTATATAAAAAAAAAACATTTAAAGAAAAATGTCTTCAGAAACATGGGCTGGCTTACTGCAAGAGATAAGTTGTCAAGTTTTCAATGATGCTGGCAAGACAGGAGGTTCCAAATGATCAAATCCTCAACTGGAAGGCGATAATGTATTTTCTTCTGTTTAAAAACTATGAGTTCCTCAATGGAAAAATATTTTTAGAATATGTACATGTAACAATATATAATTAGAAGGAATAAGTCTAATTTAATGTTACAAAACAACCATCTTGGAGAGGTACATGTAGTTCTTTCCAATTGTTAACACATGGGCAATTCCACAATATCGCCTACAAAACTTGCGAAAATAATAATCAGCTGTGGGCAAAATGATGCATTTAGCATTATGGCTAGGTCCCTCAAGGTTGACAATTTAGTGCTGATATACTCATTTACTGCTTGATTTAATAAATTAGGCAATTTTCATGACTACCAAATTTTTCAACCCTTTAAATGTACAAATTACTGATATTTCACTGTTGATTTAAGATTCATCTGGTTATAGCCAGCTGAACCAAAGTGATTTTATACTTTTTATGGAAGAAGTGTCTTTCTAAAACTGGTGGTTGAAAGAGCATATATCTGCAATGCTAGCAGAAATGGATGAGACAAGATTTGGTGTCGAGTTATTGTAACATGAGTTACCGAAAAGTGACAGTTTTTAGTTTTCAAAGAAAATTATTGAAGTTGCTGGCTGCTCAGTTAATTTTCTCTGCCTTTGATACACACTGTAAGAAATTATAGCAGTGGAATTAATATTTCATCATGCATCATAATTTATGAAGCTGCTGAACTTCGTAACATGAGTTACTTTGTAACATGAGTTACCAAAATGGGTTCCTGTAACATGAGTTACCATCATAATGGGAGATAACACTGAACAATCTAGGTGCCTCTGCTTGCAATTACCCACAACTCTTGAATAAACATTGATCTGTGTAAAACCTGACAGTGCACATCTGTACAGTACTACAAGCATCTTTCATGTAAGGTTCGAAGTTGTTCATCAAATAGTAACCCAGATCTGGTCTCGACAAGAAATTATTGATTGATGGGATAAAGGGCCATAACTCTTTGGAAATTCATCGAAACGCATAAAAAGCCAACAGTGCACATCTACAAGGTATAGTAAGCGAGATATGGTCTGGACGAGAAATTACTAACAAAAAAAAGGGCCATAACTCTGTGAAAAATCCTTGAAACGCAGAAAGGAAATCTGACAGTGCACAGCTGTATGGTTCTAAGCATCTTCCGTGCAAGTTTTGAAGATGTTCGTCAAATAGTAAGTGAGATATGATCCGGATAAGAAAAATTATAAATTGACGAGATAAAGGGTTTCACCCAAATAAAACCATTGAAATGTTTTATTAAAAAAAAAATGATCTTATTATGGCATGTATGGATGGACCAACAGTCTCATTCATCCATTCATCCAGTCGAGGGCTAATGCTCCTGTAGAACACCAAATCACGGCTAATCCTGTTGATTCTCCAATTAGGGGACTGGTATGTCCATGAGTATGGCAGAGACCGTTTCCTCAGTGTGGTTACCGCTCTTGGCATGGAGAATATTAAAATAGTTTTGGCGATAGAGACTGCCCACATGTATTTTTGTAAAGAGACAGGTAGATAAACAAGTATCTTTGATGTAGTTAATTAGTTGAACATGTATTGAGTAACATTAATTGACTGACAGAATCACAGACTGACTTGACTGACAGGCTAACGCTAAATTTGTCCCTTGAACAGACATTGATGGAAGGAACATGTTAGAATCCTGAGAGATTACATTGAATGAATTTGAAATCTTAAACTTTGGACTTTGACAGAATGAAGTAAATAATGGAGCGGAAATGGCAGAAAAGGGCACAGAAAGCACAGGAAAGGAGAAAAAGACAGATGATGATGAAGAAGTTGTAACACCTGTTGAATCGGAGACCGCTTGGACTTCAAAAAAGAAAAAAAACGGGAAAGGGGAAAAGGGGAAGAAAGTAGCTGCAGTGAAAGCTATTGATGCCATACTGACCTCCCTTGATAAGCCAACGGAGAAAACAAAGAAGAAAGGAAAGAAAGACAAAACACAGAATGAGGTCGACAGTGAATGTGGTGAATCTCAAGTGGATCCTGGTAATGCTCAGGCTGTGTTGAATGAGGAATGGAAGAAACAGACAGGGAAGAAAACAGAGGATGAGGAAGCAGAGGGTCAAGGTAATGAGGAAGCACAGGGAGAGGAAGGGGATGAAGACGAAAAGAAAAAGGAACAGTACAAGCTTCAGGTGATTACTAATAGTTAGACTATGTCACACTTATAACTGAAACCAGTTGCTTTGCCTTGTTCATGTTGTCTTAGGTGTACATTCCTTGAATGAGTTATAATATAGGTTGTGCTAATGTACACATGGTTTCCGCTAAAAATAGAAAAGTTTGAGTCCGCATATACGAGGGAGTTTGAGAATCAAAGTTCCTCCCCTCTCTGCGTATGGACGTGATAATTTGACGTAATGGATTTTCAGCACTTGGATCTTGTTCGACCAATAACTGAACAACGATTGAACCCATCAACTTCAAACTTGGAGAGGGACTTGATATCAGTGAGGGGACATTTGGGATTGCTATTCAGTTACCTGTGTTATCCAAGATGGCCGCCATCAGTCTTATTGGATTTCTAGCACTTGGATCTTGTTAGACCAATGACTGAACCGACTTCAAACTTGGCTGTGGGAGTACATGTACGATTGAGATTTCTTTTCGGTGACCTGTGTAATCCAGGATGGTCGCCATCGGCCATTCCATTGTAAACACATTTATTGTCTGAGCAATAACTCGAGAACTATTGAACCAATCAACTTCAAACTTAGAGAATGACTTGACATTGACGAGAGCAGGCCTTAAAATTTGGGGATAACGATCGTTCAGTTTGACTAGCGGTTACCCAAAATGAAAGACGCATAACCGATTATTCGTTCGCCTAAATTATGGCCCAAACTCTGTGTCACAATGACATAATTTTAATAAATTCCTGTTGTAACCTTGAAAATCATTTCTGATTGACATGATTGAAGCATTCGATGTTAACTTCACACACAAGAGCCCCAGTCGAGGGGAGATAATTGAACGCGAAACCCATGTGCGTTTTGATACACTCTCTGATACTAGATAATATATGTACAACCCAGGTGTATATATCGCTCTTTGGGATTATATGATCAGGGTAAAAGTCTCTCAACTTCCTTGTATCTAACTGAACATTGTGTCCTGGTTATGGGGCCCTACCAAGCACGCAATACCATAGGTGTGCGGCCGCTAACCTGCGTGATGCCGGGAGCCGAAAAACGAAAGTGAATGGGAGAGAAACTTTACGTTCTACTGTTTTAAAATTAAAACATGTATATAATTTGAGAAATATTTCAGAAATAGAGGTCACAATTCCAATGATAGAAGTCTGCCAGTCAAACAAAATTGGACTCTTTACGCAACACGTGGTAATGACGAAAATTGGTCACCGGGTAATGATTTTTTTTTGCCAGCGGCGAGGGCATCGGAAGCCAGCAGCAGCTTCCGAATATCGGACGCTGAGAGGGGCTAGATTATGGAACACGAGATTATTATTACATACAAAATCAAAATGTCGGCGTAGATAGCAACAGCAAGTTTTATTGAATAATCTCGACTCAACAACCAATGCATATGCATAACCTATTTGGATAACCTATAGGTTATGCAGTTCAGAAGTGGGGGAACAAACTAGGGTCAATTTCACATAACCTATTTTCAGGTTAACTAAACTTTTCAAATTTTAGGGCCTGCGAGAGGACGGTTGGGATTCAACATGAAAAGCAACATTGTCACCGTTGGATGATAAAGTGTGAGATAAAGGGGGTCAGGTGGGGTTTTTAGCTTATAGAAGTTTATGTGTTTGCAATGTTCTCACATTGAATGTTACCAGTCGACATCAGGGACAGGATGGTGGGCACTGATAATCCCTGTATTTAGGTGGAAAAGACAAGTTTTATGGAGTGCTATTTATTGTAAGGCCATCATTAAGAATATGTTGGTTGGGTGTAACGCTACCTACCCACCAAAATGCCTCCCACCGGTACCCAAAAGATTTTAAAGGAATTTGCCAGAATCTTTTTTTTTCTTCCAAATTTCATGCTAAAATCATATTGCTGTTCCATTTAAGAAGGTATGGGAGGGGCGGAAGGCAGCTTTGAATTATACCCCACCACCCATAGAAATTTGATTGGCCTTCCCAATGTTGTAACATGGATTGAAGGGAATTTCCTCCCATGACCCATAGAATAATATATTGAGTGCCTTCCTCCCCTCCCACACCTTTTTAAATGGAACAGCCCTAACTGTTTCCTGTGAATTTGAATGACCTGTATTGAAAAAAATATTTCCAACCTGCGCACCCAAATTTCTGACACCGGGTCGGATTATGCCCAACCAACATATTTTTAAGGATGGCCCAAATGTATAAAATATGAACGTATACAATAGCATATTCAATCTAGAAGGGTATGTGAAAAGGAATAGGACCCCACCCATGTGGTTCCTGGGTGTGATAAGGAATACATGTAGGACCCAACGTCGTGATATGACTGAAATATAGTTGAAAGTGACGTCATATTCACTCATTCACTTCTCTATTGGAATTCAGATTAGTATTCTCTATTATTAGGAGAAGAAGAAAGAAGGCACAACAGTACCAGGCACTGTAGTGAAGGGGAAGGAGGAGGATGAAGGAGGTATACACAATGACACCATTTAAGAATATCTAATGTTTTCTACAGTTTCATACAGACACTGTACAGTACAGTAATTGAGATCGCTGTATTGTCAGACTGTAAATCCATATGATGAATCTGCGACTGCCCGACTCTGCATCATGCCAGTCATTTATCATTTCTTTTGTATTTCTAATATGTCTACCTTTAGACGGCAAACCACATATAGATATAGGGCCGATTCCCATTTTTATCTCGCGTTACGAATAAAAGGGGAGATATATTGTGAGGGCTGTTCCATTTAAAAAGATGTACCCCAACGGAAGGGAAACTTTGTACACCCCAACAACTAATATTATGCAAATTAATTCTCCTTGCCTCCACCAAGCACAGCAAATAAATGTCCAGTACAACCTGGGAGAGAAGCATTTTTTTTT
>JAVTVY010027898.1:0-10003 GCA_036873755.1 Hanleya hanleyi
AAAAATTGACCATCCCCATACTCATACAGGCATTTTGCCTTATATTGTATAATACAGACCCCTATTGTAGGAGTAAAGTCCGTGTTCTGCTTTTTATAGTTTCGGAAAAAAATCCTAATTTTACATGCACCCACCCCAATGACTTGATAGGCAGGCCCCGATAAGCCCGGGGATCGATATTAGCCCTTTTGGCTAGAGTTGATAGGGGTTTTCCCCTAGTTTAGGGGTAAAGTCCGTGTTCCGCTTTTTATATTTTCGGGCACAAATCCTAATTTTACATGCACCCACCTCATTGACTTGATAGACAGGCCCCGATAAGCCCGGAGACCGATATTAGCCCTTTTGGCTAGAGTTGATAGGGGTTTTCCCTTATTTTAGAGTTAAAGTCCGTGTTCCGCTTTTTATATTTTCGGGAACAAATCCTAATTTTACATGCACCCACCCATGACTGAATGGCCCTCGAGGAGCGCTTCACTTTGACACCTCACTCGACCCATTCGATCCACTAGGGACCCACCCCGGGCACAAAACGTCTATTCCCATACTCTTTTTAGGCATTCCCTGTATATATTAACATTGGAAGTCACTTGGTTGACATGGGACTACGTTCTGTCCGCGGAAGTGACGGCATTACCACCAGACCGCGGAGGAATACAAAGGTTGCCGGAACTACTTTTGACCTCCACATGACCTTGAGCTGGTGGCGCCCCCTGGCGCCACAGAGGTAAAAGGCGATGTGGCGTCCCCTATACCTTTAACAAGCGCCCCCTGGTGGATGCAAGAGTTACCTCCCCTGGCAAAATAAGAGTGGATCGGGTTGATACCTACTACGGACGTGGGATGAAGTTGGCCACTTTTTGAGATCAAGCTGACCACCTGGCCAACTTCATCCCATCTACTGGATGCAGAAAATTTGAGAAAAATAAAACTTCAAACGTGACTTAAACTCATAATAAAGATTACATATGTGTGTATTCAACAAATACATTAAGGCAAGCTTATTATTGTGTCTCCAACATAAAGCAAAAGGTACAAGTTCAAATTTAATTTAACAATATAACATACATGATAACTCGGCTTGGAGGGGTAAGCCTTGGAAAAGAGGTGATAATAATAATAATTTTGATACTAATAAAGAGAATACTGTTAGGGCTCCCACTAATTGTAAATGTAAATAAATACTATTTAAATCAAAGGCATGGGACTAGGTAGAGCGACCCACTTCCGGTTGCACATGCGTAGCCCTACTCTCATCTCCAGACTGCCCAAAATGTGGATATTGAGTGAAATCCACAATCAGGTCATATAGAAAGAGTAGTTAAATGTCTGAAATTTGCATGTTAACTTCTGACGTCAGTGTGGTTCCAGTCACGTGACCGGAAGTGATCTTTGACCCTGTTCATCATGTTATCCGGTATTGTCCTCATGCGCGCAGTCAAAGGCCGCTTTCGATCACCTGACCAGAACCTGAAGGGACATCATAAAGATCATGCAAATTTAAAAGGTCACTGGACACTTAACTAGGCTTTCTCTACTACTACGATTGCAATTATTGAAAATATGCCTGTCCACTTGTTTAAAGTGATTTTCTCAATAAAACATACCTGGATGTGTTATGTGTTTCTGTCATTCAGAACAGAAATGGACGGTGATCACCATAAATGTACTTTAAAAATGAGGGGTGTGCCTATACCCGACTGTAAAGTGCTTCATATATACTGCCATCAACTGATCTTAAATTTGTCCAACGGTAAAGCTTATTACTTCAATCGCATTATCAGACTTCATACTGCATAAACGCAGTTTTACGGAGCAAGGCCAGAAAAATGGCGGAATTTCATTGATGGATTAAGTCATCAGAACAAGAAAATTAAGTCGTTCTGACGACATACTGAGTCGTCCTAACGATATAATAAGTCGTTATAACGACTTAATAGCAGCTAAAATAGTTTCTTTTCCATGTAACTTTTTCGGCTCTGTAGGCTCGCGCTTAATAATACTTCTCTTTTTTTATGCATAAAATTCTTCATTCACAAATCGGTTACAGCAAACAAAGGTGTTGAATACGTACTCATTAAGCCTGGTACACACGAACCGATTTTCCTTGACAAGCGAGTCCAAATTTACGCAAGTCTGTAGTGGCCATTACCTTTCTTAGATGCTTAAGCCCTATTCGAAAAGGGTGTTATCTCCCTTGTTCCACTAGGGCCGTATTGGTTCAGAAAACTTCCGGTAAGTACCAAACACGTATACAAGATCTATCGGTTCATCAGAAATTCAAACAGAATAGTTTTCCAAACAGATATTTTGGAACAGTTTATCAATTTTAATATTCAAAATAATTGCGGGTGCCTTTGGTAAAAGGGAAACCGAGGCGACTACTTTCCGGAAGCAGTTTTTCATACCTCTACCCTTAAGAGCGGCAGTTATTCAGGGGGAGACCATAAACTTTCTGGAAAGGGCTATAAACGATGACGGTGCCAGGGCAGGATAAAGCGAAAAGCCGTAAATTCAGTGTCACTTGTCAGGGAAAACTGCTTCGTGTGTATCAGGCCTGAAGCGAAGTGGGTCGAGAATGAAAACCACCAGAGCGTGACAGTCGCTAATTACTGTGTATCTCGTGGGTCTTGATGAATTATAACCGCGCAAATAACAGCCTTGCAAATGTGTTCTATTTCTGTCGTGAAACCGCCTTTTTACACCCTCAGTCGGTAAATCTTTTTAAAATTCGTCAGCTTCTCCCTGTCACCCAATTTAAGTCTCTCCAATGTCACGATATAGCTATACAGAGATGGGTTGCATGCCGACGCTTATTTCCGTAGACCGCATTCAAAATGGCGAAAGTGGAAGGAGGGGGGGGGGTGGAGGGAGAGGAGTTAAGTTTTATGACGGTAAGACTGGTTTCCTTCTAAAATCAATCAAAACATTTCTACAAACCGATAACAGGTATTTTCAGTCGCCCCCCTTCTTATCCACCTCGCAGGGGAACGTTACCGTTGGTATTTGGTTAATTGGTGTGTGTGTGGGGATTACTTCCCCCCACTCCCTCGACCCCCCTCCCCCCCCTCAATAATCGTAATTGACCAATTAACAACGGTAACGAGTTCCTGTGATCACAGTAGCCTCTCCGACATTATACAGATCGTAATAGAGGGCTATTTTGCAGGATACCAGTGCAGACGCACCGATATACGAGTTATTTTGTTGACACGCTCTGGTCTATCGAACTTACCGGTATATACGTTAAAACATCAGGCAAATAACTCTCATCGGCATTTGTATGAAGCTATTAAACTCCGATCCGGGTCTCAAACAAGGTTTTCCTCTGAAGAAACAAAGCCAAAACAACCAGTCTGTCTGAAATAATTCTCCCGATAAGCATTTTTACGTGTAGATCCCGCACGGTCTATTGATCGCGCTTTCTCGTGGCCGTGTAATGGAGCATGGTGAAAAAAGCCTGTGAAAAAGGCTATTTGCTTGCTGCACGATAGGCCTACTGATTCGGCCGGCAGATCACAGTCGCCTGGCCTGTAGGATATTGGATGGTGGAGGTCTATATTTTCAGTAAATTAAGAAAATTAATCAATAAATTAGTTTAAAAAAACTATTTTTCCTAAATGTTTTTCTCTTTCATTTTTGACTCAAATAAAGCCCTTCCCTTTGACGTCAAGCGGAGTTACCCACCTCCCCACAGCGCATGCTCCATTTCGCAGGCTCGATTACCATCCCTGCCACCAGTAGCGGAAGTTGACCTTTACTACGTTGCTATGACGTATAGGGGAAACCAACCAACGCACGGTTCAGTTTGAATCCGGCCGAACAACTCCTTTAGTGTTGCACATGAGCTAACTACTTTTCATATGCTTTGTCCAGATAAACAGGGAAAATTATCTCCAGATAATTCTTTTTAATGCTAGGTCAACAGAGGTATTATGCAGACTTGAAAAATAATCGAAATGTTCGGTAAACTTCTATATATGATGTCACTTCCGTCGATGTGCGCGAAGGCCCCGTATCCGGTCCAAAAGTCTAACATGGTGGCTGGGGTGTTATTAGACCCCCAGCGAGGTGGTTGCGGAGTTACTAGTTTTTTAATTTTCTATCGTACCCTGACCTCTGTGACATATAAAGAGATTATATATACGGGCATGGTAGAAAGTTAAAAACTGTAGTAATTGGGCTTGATGTCAAATGGAATGATATTTGCCTCGAAGATGAAAAAGTAAAACATTTAGCAAAAATATATTTATAAAAATCGATTTTCAAAAAAAAAAATAGTGTTTATTAATTTTCTTAATTTATTGAAAATTTATGTAGAAATCTACCTTCCTATCTTCCGCAGGCCAGGCAACTGTGGGGCAGATACAGCATATACAACAAGTGAGAAATTACTACATTGTAGTCAAAACCTGCGGCAGTGGCAATAATACAGTGAAAGGCATATCAGCGGAGGTGGTGGTAACTGTAGAAAAAAGCGCCATCTGCCAGTAGTATCGTGTATGCCAAGTTTCAAAACATTCGGTTGAGCCGTTGATTTTTGCAAATCAAAAATGCTTTCAAATACACAGCAAAAAAAATCCATAAAAATTTAGGGAATATTCCCCAACTATTACACCAGTGGAATGTTCCTTAATATAACTAAGGAATATTCCCCACTATGTTAAGGAAATTCCATAACATGCTACGGAATATTCCTTGTTGAATTTTAAGGAATATTTCGCTGGTGTAATAGTCGGGGATTTGGAAATATAAATAAATTTCAAGGATTTAGACATAACGCGAAAATCTGTCTCCCTTCTCATTACTTTGCCGAGCAAAATGGAAAATTTATATATCCTTCAAAATTAATGTTCAATTAATTTGATATCAGGTCTATCACTTTGAGCTGTGAAACTATGGAATGGGGTTGAAGGCTTTATCGAACTGTCCAAGCGGCATAATGACACTTTTCACTATTCAAATTGAGGCCTGTGGCAGTCTTGATATTCGAGTAGAATAATTAATAAAGATTCTGCATTTACGTGTGTTATCTGCAAACTAATATCTTAGTAGTATTGTCTCCGCATTTAAAGCCAACTTGACCTCATTAATTGTTCCCCGGGTAAAATTTGAGGTGGAACTTGGTCACGTGACGATCATGTGATCGATGGGGGGGAAAACTACCTCCAACACAGAAGAGTTCCAATCTAGGTAATCTAGGGGGAGGCCCCTGGGCATGTATTCTGCCGCGGTGATGCGGTCTGGCAGTGGCGGGAAAAAGCTTCCGCGGAGAAAAAGTAGTCCCCAGACTTCAAATGCACTGTATGGTCCGATTGGGTCGAGTGAGGTATCAAAGTGAAGCATTCGTGAAGGGCATCCAGTCATGGGTGGGTGTATGTAAAAATTTCGCCAGAATAAAAAGGGAACACGGACTCATACAATATACAGGGAAATCCCGGTATGGGTAATGCTCCATACTGGCTATATCTGGGGAAGGGTGGTCAATTTTTTTGTGGGTGTTACTATGGGCTGTGGGGTCTCGCTTTTCTCGTCTCGCCGAGAAAAACACAATGGGAGGGGTCCCGGAGCGAATCGGTGAAATGCTTCGGAAAAGTCACCGAGGTGTGTATATAGCCCCATAGGCTGGCTATGGGGGGTATAGGTTCAACCTGGGAAATTGACACACGTTCATTGTGATATGGGTTGTTTGGATTTGTTGCGAAGCACAACGGTGAAATTTTTGGAAAAGTACCAAAAGCCCATATAGTCCCATACTGGCTATATGGGGGAGGGGTGGTCAATTTATTTTTGTGGGTGTTACCATGGGTTGTGGGGTCTCGTTTTTCTCGTCTCGCCGAGAAAAACACAATGGGAGAGGTTCCGGAGCGAATCGGTGAAAGTTTTTGGGAAAAGTCACCGAGGTCTGTATACAGGCTCATATAGCTCCATACTGGCTATATGGAGGGAGGGGTGGTCAATTTTTTGTGGGTGTTACTATGGCTTGTGGGGTCTCGTTTTTCTCGTCTCGCCGAAAAAAAACACGATGGGAAGGGTCCCGGAGTGAATCGGTGAAAATTTTGGGAAAAGTCACCGAGGTCTGTATATAGGCCTATAGGCTGGCTATGAGGGGTACAGGTCCAACCTGGAAAATTCACACACGTTCATTGTGATATGGGTTGTTTGGATTTGTTTTTCACGTCTCGTCATTTAGAACACGATGGGAAGGGTCTCGGAGCGCAAAGGTGAAATTTTTGGAAAAGTACCATATAGCCCATATACATGTAGCCCCATACTGGCTATACGGGGGTATAGGTCCAATCTGGGAAATTCACACACGTTCATTGTGATATGGGTTGTTTGGATTTGTTTTTCTCGTCTCGTCATTTAGAACACGATGGGAAGGGTCCGCGAGCGAAAAGGTAAAATGGTTGGAAAAGTACCGGGTAGGTTTGGATATAGGCGCATATAGCTCCATACTGGCTATGTGGGGGTATAGGTTCAACCTAGGAAATTCACACACGTTCATTGTGATATGGGTTGTTTGGATTTGTTTTTCACGTCTCGTCATTTAGAACACGATGGGAAGGGTTTCGAAGTTTTTGAAATTTTTGGAAAAAGTTGACCTAGGCCTGGGTTGGCTCATATAACCCCATACAGGCTATGAGGGTACAGGCCCATACTGGGTGGACGTTTTGGGGTCTAGGTGAGCCCTTAATGATCCTATGGTGTCGTGTGAGGTCTTATTTTGAAGCTCTCGTGGAGGAGCATCCGACTGGACTAATAGTTCGTCTGTTTTCAATATTCTGCGCATGCGCAGTCTGGCCGTAGTATAGAAAGCAGGCATTTGGGGGGTATGTGGGTGTGTGTTTGGGTAGAGATGGACCGCTATGGGTCCGAATGGGTCGTCGAAGGTGTCAAAGTGAATCTTGTGTGGGGTAGAGTCAGAATGGCGTGTTTTCAAATGCAAGTCGCGTCAATCTGCGCATGCGCAGTTGGTTTTAGTAAGTAAAGTGGCCATTTTGGGGCAGTACAGGAAGGTATTTGGTGTCGAGATGGACCATCCTTGGTCCGAATGCGTCCTGGGGGGTGTCATTTTGTAGCTCTCGGGGTGTACATCCCGATTGGAGGGATGTTCACGTCATCTGTGACGTTATTGGTGACGTCATCAGTACGAGTAGTAGCCAAAGTGAACATTTTGGGGCAGTGAAGGAAGGTATTTGGGTAGAAATGGACCACTATTGGTCCGAATGCGTTCTGGGAGGTGTCATCTTGTAGCTTTCGGGGTGTACATTCCGAGGGATGTCATCTTGTAGCTTTCGGGGTGTACATTCCGAGGGATGTTCGCGTCATCTGTGACGTCATCAGTGGGAGTAGTAGCGAAAGTGTACATTTTGGGGCAGTGAAGGAAGGTATTTGGGGTAAAGAGGCACCATCCTTGGTCCGCCTGCGTTCTGTGGGGTGTACATTATACCATATCTTTGCTGTATTATACCATATCTGTCTCGCATCATACCAAATATCTGCTGTATTATACCATATCTGTCCAGTGTTATACAATACCTGTCCTGTATTATACCAAATCTGTCCTGTATTGTGTCATATTTGTCCTGTATTATACAATATATGTTCTGTATTATACCAATTCTGTGCTGTATTATACAGTATCTGTCCTGTATTATATCAAATCTGTGCTGTATGATACCATATCTGTCCTGTTTTGTATCATATATGTCCTATATTATACAATATATATTCTGTATTATACAATCGCATAGCGGTTGTCATGAATAACAACAAGTTCAGCAATGTTCATACAGTTTCTTATCCCCAATGTTACATCATACCCAGGCTGGGGAGCCGCCCTGGGTATGTTTAGTATGTTCACAGCAAAACAAATTGAAATATCAAAAACCATGTTTTATTATTTAACGCACCGTCACATTAGGTACAACTGAGCTCAAGTGTTTACTGAGCTCAAGTCAACGATCAGCATGTAGACATATAGAGTATGTACGGCATGTTATGGTATTCATCAGTGCACGAGTGACGCGTTCAACCGATAGGGTGGCCGGTTAGCTTGGTCACGAAAAACGTAACATTGGTCACCCTCTCCACGAACCATTGGGTGTTTGGGGCGTTGTTGTTGGGCCTATTCCAAGGGATCCACGGTGTCCAGTTTCTCCAGCATCGTCTCTAGCGAGGCCCGGGTAATGATGGTAAACGGTTGGTCAAATACCCGGATGTTACTGCTCGGGTAAAAGTATCTGACTTGATCTGTCTCCTTATGCTGCAGCAAATAACCAAATAATTTGAAGGACGTAGCTTGGTCATTGAAGATGGCTTCTATGTAGCTGCGTGGACGGGCGAGATCGGTCAGTCGGAAATTGTAGATATCTTGAATAGGGCGATGACGGTGGAAACCGTGCCGTATCATGGGCCAACGGCGCCGATAGATGTCACTCACTGGATGGGCGTCCTGTAACAGATCACTAGGAGCATCCACTGCATCTTCCAGAAAATGTTCGATGTCGTCAGGCGTATGACTCGAAACCGTAACGCTGGGGTCCGGCTGGATATCCAGGCCCTCCTGGACTGTGGGTGTAGGCGGACTCTTCGTAATCGCATCACCAGTGGCGTTCATCTCCCCGGGTTCATCTTCACTGGGTCTGACCTTCCGCAGCTCCTCTTTAGTGGAAAGTTGTCGCCCAAACCGTAGAGACGGGGCATGAATCAAACGTTGGTGCTGTCTTAACCGACTGGGTCATTTGAAGAGTCGACCACAATCGTTACATTGTATCGTCGCACCCTCGTGGAGTGCCCTCTCATGGCGCAGTAAATTATCCTCCCGATTGAATGACCGTGCGCAGATTATACAAGTATACCGTGCATCGTTGTGGGTGGAGGCCTCGTAACGTCGTAAACGTTCTATACGAGTAAACTGCTTCTGGTAAATTGTGCAAGCGAACATCTTTGTGGTTGACAGAGTGTCTGATGAAACGGCCAGGCCGTTTCCCTTTAAAAGCAAGCTAGCTGTTGATCTATTTTTAGCACACTCAGTTCAACTACCCCAAGTCGAGGACCGAGATGTATTGGTGTACGACTGAGCCGCATTGCGCGCGCGCGTGTGTGTGTGTGCGTGTATGTGTGGGCAGTGGGTTTTCCATCCGGGACCTTGTCAACATCCGAGTTTCCCATTGGGTTCTTCCATCCGGGTACTGTGGTTTTACACCCGGGTCTTCATCTTACATCCGGGTTTTCCATGTTTATGGTCATGTGATCGGAACCGGAAGTTTTTACAAGACAGGTGGGACCCACTTGCGTCTGTGTGTATGTGTGTGCTTGCGTATGGGTGTACGCGTGTGTGCGTGTTTGCGTGTATGCGTCTGTGTGTGTGTGTGTGCGTGTGCATGTGTGCTTGCGAGTGTGTACGCGTGTGTACTCGTGTGTGTATGCGTACGTGTGTATATGCGTCTGTGTGTGTTGGTGTGTGTGTGTGTATGCATGTGTGTGTGTATGCATGCGTGTGTGTATGCATGTGTGTGTGCGTGTGTGTGTATGCATGTGTGTGTGTATACGTCTGTGTGTACATCCGGGTTTCCCAGTGGATTTTTCCCGTCGTTCCTCCGTCTTCCATCCGGATACTGTGGTTTTATATCCAGGTCCTCATCTTACATCAGGGTTTTTCCATGTTTACTCTCACGTGATCGGAATCGAGGCGCTGTATTGTAGATGTATTGATAATAAGAAGTTTGAGTATCTATGATGACCCATGTTGAACGGAAGTGACCTTTGACCCATGCGCACCATTATTATCCGGTATTCTGGAAGAGCATTTGGACACCTGTTGACCTCAATAATTTGCATATGACCTCTGTGAGGTCACATCCACTTCCGTTCACGTGACCGGAACTGACCTTTGGCCCCTGTGCGCAAATTTTATCTAATTTGCTAATTGCTAGGTTGCTAATTTTATTAATTTCTTTTTTTTTAATGAAATTCTGCAAATAAGAAACATTTCTAGTCA
>JAVTVY010027899.1:0-113145 GCA_036873755.1 Hanleya hanleyi
AGGTCTAATTCTGGCCTGCACATGCTTGATCCTTGTCATAAGGATTTTCTTCAGTGCAAACAATACATGACCAATCGCCTTCGGAATAAATGCCTACTGAATTATGTGTACGGGGGAAGGGGTTACAGTTTGTTGAGTTCAGGGCGGAATTTATTTCTGAAGTGTAGTTCTTTAATTTCCCTAAGTTTATTATTATCCCCGGATAACTTGAAGAATGGGAAAATTCTGAACTTAATATCAAGGTGCCCAGCACATGTACCAATGTGTTGTATCACCGATAAGAAACGAATCCTGGGTGTATTAATCCGCTGTCGATGTACACGGGTTCTGTTTCTCACAGTGTCTATATATATATGTATATCTACATTCTGTTTCTTCATCGCTATAAGTGTTTGTCCGAATAATGCCCACTGGTTTGGATTTTATGTATTGAACACCATGTCTTGCTGACATCATTCAGAATTGCTGACCGCTTCTCTCTTGCAAGACCATCTTGTGTTATTTCGTACATGGTTGGAATTGGTGCTGTCATACATAATTTATTTTTCTTTCGATTTTTGACACGGAAATTATTTTATGGACGAAGGCTGAATATTGAATATCGGATCTGACGCTTGCTATTTATCATTGTGTTTGTCAAGGCAATGTTATGGCTGTATTCAGAGGGTCTTCGGTGTGTTCGATGAGGCGGTAGGAATATACATTGAAGACGCAAATCTTCATAGCAAACTATGTTTTATAATTGTAATGTTTTCTCGACACAGTTCTACCGTAGCATATAAAATGGATATGTAATACGAATCATCGCAAAAACCAGACTGCTCAATACCCTATCTGGCCTGGAAGATTTGGGGTGAACCGCAGCCTGGGGGGGGGGGAGGGGGGAGTGGGGTGACGGAAAGTGTCCCACCTCCCCGTATATATTTTCGCTATCGCTAAGGCTAGAGGATTGAAACTTACCACACTATATCTTTGGGCCAAGCTCTACAATAGAAAGTGATAATAAAATCCAAGATGGCCGCCATGATAACGTCACTGTGACGTCATTTTCAACGTATCAGGGGGTGTTTTCTAGCGATACTAAGACATATGGTTTCAGTAAAACACATAAAACCGCGTTGAATCAGCATGCTGAATTTTTGCGTAATTTTTTAAGAAATATGACGAAAACATCACTTTTCTGGTACCCCCATGGCCGCCATTTTGAATTTACCCATGATCCTCTGCTCGGGTGTCAAGCAAATAGGCTTAACCCTACCTGGCCTGCCAAACTTTCTGCGCTATATACAGGACGACAAAAATGGAGAGCTGGAACTTCGTGACACATCACATTGACTTCGTGACTTCTATCACATTGGGGTCATTTTGAGCCTATTTGCATAATCCCCCGAGCAGAGTATCATGGGTAAATCCAAGATGGCGGCCACATGGGGTATCAGAAAAGTGATGTTTTTGTCATATTTCTTCAAAAATTCTGCTTTTCCGCGATGAAAAGTGAGCAAAAGCTGTTTTATTTCACGTCACATTAATATTTAATAATTTATCATGAAGTTTTTGAGGTGAAATTGCAAAAATAAAAAAAAATCGGAAAATCTGACCGAAAAATCGACCAAAAAATGTCGTTTTTGAAAATAACGTCACTGTATCGTCATCAAGGCGGCCATCTTGGATTTTTTTTACATTTTCTGGTAGAGCCTGACCCAAGGGTATAGTGTGATAAGATTCAGCCCCCAAGCTCAAGGAGTAAGAAAAATAATTGGGGGGGGGCGATGCCATTTCGGCCCCCCCCCCCGCTTCCTAGGCCTGGACAGATCACAAAAAGCCCAGGCCAGATAGGGTTAAAATGACCCCAATATGATGATCTAAAAAGTCACGGAGTTTCAGCTCACATTTTTTTGTCGTTCCTCAGATTATAGGGTTAAAGGGGACGGTGACTCAGATAATGCCAGCAAAAAGCATTTTGTAGATCAATATTTCGACATACATTGATTCATTGATGACAGTACATCGTCACCAGGAATGGAAGTTTACAACAGGTTTCATGTCTATATGTATTTTGCACAGAAACAATTCAACACATGGAACGTATTGTAAACTACCATTCCTGATGATGACAAGCATAAATATACGTGAGCCGCAGGGTTATACAGACTAGATGCTGATCACGCAGCCACCCAAGCTCTGAACATCTCGCATCTAAGGCACGTTTTACTTGACATTTACTTATTTACTTATTAATTTTCGCTTGACAGCTTGTGCATTTCGAGTTGACCGACATTTTGTTTGTCACATTCACTCGACCACCACTTTTAACTGACATTTACGTTATTCTTTGGTTGCTTACAGTCTTTTTCGGGTGTCTGAACTGATTATGAATGACTGAATGAATGGGGTTCCCCCATGTAAGGGGGGGGGAGAAGTTAATTACGTGAGATTCGACGCCGATTATATGAGTATAACCATTGCTCTATCGTCTTCTATCGATCCAACCTGCAACCATATGGGTCATCTATACGCGGTAACACTGAAAATGGGGAGCGTGCTTGTCCATGTTCAGCCTAATTTCGGTAAATAGAAATTGAAAACCCAGGAAATCAAGACCACGTGATGTCGTCAGCCAATCAGCTAAATTCTACTGACGGAACTCCAATCTAACCCACCATTTTCGAGACATGTGCTGTCCAAATTACAGATGTATACCACCTCATGGATGACACGTACTTTATTCATCTCTGTCTTTTGTAAGCCCGAACAATATTTGTTTCAGAAGTGGTATGAAAAGCCTTTACGTTATCAGATTTCTCGAGTCTGTTCTCCGCCGGATGAAGACCGAACAGTATACGGCAAAGTATCAGATATCGCTTCGCGATAAAGGTGCCACACGATCCGCAAGACATTTTATGAATGGCGAAGTGTACACAAATGCCTATCGATCAAATCTCTCCCGGTCGAGGAAAATCCGGGTACACACGTGCAGGTACTTTATATATTGTACATATCGCCACGAGGAGAAACAGCAAAAATATGAGACATGAAATATGGGTGCGGAAAGGAACTCAAGGGGGATTTATACCGGAAAATCTCATTAATGAAACTTTCCCCCTTGTCAGTCCGTTGATGATTTCTTCTCAATGGCTTGGAGTATGGTCATGAAATTTCACTAGATTGAACAATGTTCTTCTAGTTTTTTTTTATTTGGAGACTAAAAGGGGATAATTTTTGTTATATTTCATATCACATAATTATTTTCCAATTTATTTCTCAGTTTATGCGAAGAAAACTGCATATAAATAAAACAAAAAACAAAAAAACAATCAACAATTCGGCAAAAAAAAAAAAAATACATTTTTCTGAAAAAATGACGTCACCAAAGCGGCCCTCTTGGATATATTTGAATTTACTGGGAGGGCTTGACTCCTAGATATAGTGTGGCAAGTTTGATCTCTCTAGACTCAAGGATAACGAAACTATGTATGAATTGATGAAATTGTTCACATTCCAAAAATATCAGTTATTTTGTACAATGGTTGCCATGAAATCAAAATGTTTTATCAACACGCTCAAGGTTGCCAAGTGGGCACCCTTCTGTTTCGTTATCGGTCTGGTTCATAAAAACAATTAAACCATGTTGTGGGATCTCTAGCGCAAAGTTCAGCCATTTGGCTGCCGGACTAAAAAATGTCATATACAAACTGTATTTTAGGTGAAAATATTTTGCGGTTTGCGTTTTTTTTTGCTCGCAAATTGTTTATATACAGCACAGGCGTAAGTACTAACAGCATAATCTCCAGTACAATCTTGAAATAAATCTTTGACGGCGGCACCGGCTGACGTCGACCACGCGCCTCCTTTCTGAAAGCAGCAACGTCCGGAATGCACTGTCGCGTGGTTAGACCCCGTTGGAATGAGACTTGTGCACGCATGTAATTGATAACTTGTATCCCATTTGTATACAGCTTATAATATAGAAGGTACACGCTATCTTCCACATCCCGTCCTTTGCTATTTACCCTACCTGACCAAAGCGAGGCACACGCAGATCGGCTCGCAAAAAAAAACAGCCATGCAGTGCAACAAATGTATAAAATTTAATCTTATCGTAATGTAATTCGTAATGTAATTCGTAACTCTTTCGTAATGTATAAAATTTACTCTTATCGTAACAGAAAACTGTATAAAAGACATATCGATATAAAGTCTATTTATTCAGCTTCTCGAATCTGAAATTTCATGGAGATATGGAGAGTATTCGCTTGATAGTGAAGGATAGAAGACCGAGCTGTGGGGTGGAAATCCGGTGTCACATGTATGGCGCACGGTTTACTGTGATTTCTGCAAATTTTAACATATGTCAAAACCTAAGACTCGTTTCACATGCTGTATGACATGTGTAAAGTGAATAATTTTGAAATCAGTTTTAAAAATCGAATGATAGAAATTTGTAATAGTTTTACAAAACAACAACATTTCCAGAATAGTCAAATCTCATCCTGCAAACTTCTATCGCTCATATCTGAAAAATCCGGACTTAGTCGTCTGTTTTTAATGCCACACGTTACCGGAACAAAGGGAATAATGGGATGGCTTTGGTGTCGAAAAACGCACACCTCAATCAGCGACGTGTTGCGAGCTGCTCCTCTCTGTTGCACATATTTTAGTGTTTTAGTTTATGTCACCAAAATCTTTTAGATCCACTGATAAGCTTGGCATAATGCACAAGCAAAGTCAATTCGAATAAAGTTAAAAAACGCATAATGACAGTCTCAATATTTCGACAAAGTTATATTTGTCATCATCAGGAGAATTGTGACTCGACCGAGGGACCCTTTGAGTTATTATGACATTTCTCCTGATGATGACAAATACAATTTTGTCGAAATATTGCGGCTGTCAATAGGCGTTTGTTAACTTTATTCGGAGTGACTTTGCTTATGCGTTATGTCACCAGCTTTGCAACAATTCTCAAATTTATGTGACCCATTTGGCTGTCTATTTGAAATCAGATTTCCATTGTAGTCCTTGTATATATTTCTAAAATAATGTAATATTAAAATATAACCCAACCGAGGGACCGTTTGTGTTATTATGACCTACATTGAATAAGCTATAGTTCGTTGCAAATATTTATCTTATTGCATTGTTACTCGAAATAAATACTGAGAACAAATGAAACTATATTTTCGGAAGACAAATTCCCAAAAATAAACTAAAGGAAGACAAGATTCGATCGAATTTAAAGTTGGAAAATAGCAATCTCATATACGGTATCAGAGAGTGAAATTATTTGGATGATTTTTTGTTAGATGTAGGTCTGCTAATATGATGTGCCCGTTAGATCAAAATTAGATAAGCTGATTCACGGAGACCAAAAAGGCTTTATTCCTGGAAGATTTATTGGGGAAAATATCCGGCTTATTTATGACATCATGTTTGAAACAAAGGAACAAGAAATACCTGGTTTACTTTTATCAGTCGATTTTGAAAAAAGCTTTTAATTCTATTTCATGGGACTTCATTTATAAGGTATTAAAAGCTTTTAATTTTTGTAGTGATATTCAAAAATGGGTCAAATTATTTTTTACAAAAACCAATATGTGTATCTTGCAAAATGGAAGTATGTCCTCCTTTTTTCGACGTGGGCCGTGGATGTAGACAAGGTGATCCTATTTCTCCATATTTAGGGTTGCAAGCCACAGGCGCGCAAACCTATTGTTATTGCTAATGTGTGATTCCGCCGGATTTTGTGTCAACTGTATCCCGGCCGCTGTTTAACCGATGAAGTCGAAACTTCAAATAAGTATTGGGGAATGTGAGATCTAGTGCATATCAAAAGAAGAAGCTGATTGGTCAGATGGTTCGGCGGCCATCTTGGATTTTCCTAAAACCTTTCAAGATCTTCTCCTCTGGAACCGCTGGGTCGATTGACTCGAAACTTGGTACACATGCTCAATGGATCTGGGGCTCTCAGATTTGCATTTGAAAATTTGTTCCGTAAAACAAGATGGCCGCCATTAACCAATCAAAATTGTCGGTTTTTCAAATAACGGATTTGGACGGGGAAAGTGGCTACATATATGCACTGCGAGGTGGCGATCATGAATATGTAAAAATTTTGGTCCTCAGTCACGTGGTTTGGCCACCATCTTGAATTTTGTCAGAAACGGAGTACATCTTGTAGAGCCTATATCTCTGGGACTACGATAGGTACAGCCTTATAGTTTGTAGTATTATATTGTCCAGAAGCAGCTATTTCAGAAGTGTTTCTACCCTTTTTACGTAGGTTCAATAGTTTCGCCGCTATAGAGGAATCAAAATTGTCAAATTTTCAAATGAAGACATTATTAGGGTTGCAAGCCACAGGCGTGCAAACCTATTGTTATTGCTAATGTGTGATTCCGCCGGATTTTGTGTCAACTGTATCCCGCCTGCTGTTTAACCGATGAAGTCGAAACTTCAAATAAGTATTGGGGAATGTGAGATCTAGTGCATATCAAAAGAAGAAGCTGATTGGTCAGCTGGTTCGGCGGCCATCTTGGATTTTCCCTAAAACCTTTCAAGATCTGCTCCTCTGGAACCGCTGGGTCGATTGACTCGAAACTTGGTACACATGCTCAATGGATCTGGGGCTCTCAGATTTGCATTTGAAAATTTGTTCCGTAAAACAAGATGGCCGCCATTAACCAATCAAAATTGTCGGTTTTTCAAATAACGGATTTGGACGGGGAAAGTGCTACATATATGCACTGCGAAATGGCGATCATGAATATGCAAAAATTTTGGTGCTCAGTCACGTGGTTTGGCCACCATCTTGAATTTTGTCAGAAACGGAGCACATCTTGTAGAGCCTATATCTCTGGGACTACGATAGGTACAGCCTTATAGTTTGTAGTATTATATTGTCCAGAAGCAGCTCTTTCAGAAGTGTGTCTACCCTTTTTACGTAGGTTCAATAGTTTCGCCGCTATAGAGGAATCAAAATTGTCAAATTTTCAAATGAAGACATTATTAGGGTTGCAAGCCACAGGCGTGCAAACCTATTGTTATTGCTAATGTGTGATTCCGCCGGATTTTGTGTCAACTGTATCCCGGCCGCTGTTTAACCGATGAAGTCGAAACTTCACATAAGTATTGGGGAATGTGAGATCTAGTGCATATCAAAAGAAGAAGCTGATTGGTCAGATGGTTCGGCGGCCATCTTGGATTTTCCCTAAAACCTTTCAAGATCTTCTCCTCTGGAACCGCTGGGTCGATTGACTCGAAACTTGGTACACATGCTCAATGGATCTGGGGCTCTCAGATTTGCATTTGAAAATTTGTTCCGTAAAACAAGATGGCCGCCATTAACCAATCAAAATTGTCGGTTTTTCAAATAACGGATTTGGACGGGGAAAGTGGCTACATATATGCACTGCGATATGGCGATCATGAATATGCAAAAAATTTGGTCCTCAGTCACGTGGTTTGGCCACCATCTTGAATTTTGTCAGAAACGGAGCACATCTTGTAGAGCCTATATCTCTGGGACTACGATAGGTACAGCCTTATAGTTTGTAGTATTATATTGTCCAGAAGCAGCTCTTTCAGAAGTGTGTCTACCCTTTTTACGTATGTTCAATAGTTTCGCCGCTATAGAGGAATCAAAATTGTCAAATTTTCAAATAATGCCGAAAGTCGCATAATTTGAGAAGTATAATTCTGTTCAATATTACACAAACAACGAGTCGGGTTATTCTGAGTTTTGGCATAGGTACTCCTTGTATAACTGCTATGATGGCAGTGAAATTGCAGGATGATCGTATTAATAGTTCCGAAGCTATGGTAGAACGTGAAATTTGAGTAGGTCTGAGCATATGGCTGAAAGTAAACTTCACAAAAGCACACTTTGAAAAGCACTATCTCCAGGCGACTAAATTCCAAGCTCAACTTTCTCCATTCAGGTCTTTGTCTGGACTCCAGGGACCGTTTTCTGTACTTACTTCAACGTACTAACATTTTGATTTCGATGAAGGAGCCGTCTAGGGCACAAACAGAGGCCAGAAACGTGTTTCCCACGTACTGCTGACCAAGAAAAAGTGTTTTTTGAAGCTCTAAATCCATTTATTAGGAACATTATTAGGGTTGCAAGTCACAGGCGTGCAAACCTATTGTTATTGCTAATGTGTGATTCCGCCGGATTGTGTGTCAACTGTACCGTTGTTCAACCGATGAAGGTATTGGTATTGGGGAATGTGGAATCTAGCTCATATTAACCCTACCTGGCCTGAGGGGGGGCGGAAAGTCCCCCCTAGTGAACTTTTCTCTGCTGTTCCGAAACGACAAAACCGAGGAGGCTGAAACCTAATGACTTTTAAGTTTATCTTATTGGGGTCATTTTGAGCCTATTTTCAATTACCCCCGGGCAGAGGATCATGGGAAAATTCAAAATGGCGGCCATGTGGTATCCGCGAAAGTCGTGTTTTTCAATCTTTTCGCTCAATGTTTTTCACATTTTCCGTGCATAAAAGGCCTGAAAAGTATTTTATTTATGCACAACTAATTATTCTCTATTTTATTAGATTTTTTCGAGAGAAAAATCTGAAAAATGAAAATTTCGAAAAATCGACCTCAAAAAGGCCGAAAAATGGCTTCCGAGATGATTACGTCACTGTGACGTCATCATGGCGGCCATCTTGGATTTTTTTACATTTTCCGGTAGAGCTTGAACCCAAGATACTGTGTGGTAAGTTTCAGCGCTCTAGCCTTAGTGGTAGAGAAAATATATAGGGGGGGCACTTTCCGCCCCCCCCCAGGCTGCGATACACCCCAAATCGCCCAGGCCAGATAGGGTTAAAAGAAGAAGCCGATTGGTCGGATGGTTCGTCGGCCATCTTGGATTTTCTCTAAAAGATTTTCTCCTCTGGAACCGCTGGGTCGATTGACTCGAAATTTGGTACACAGGATCTGTGGATCTAGGGCTCTCAAATTACGATTTGAAAATTTGCTCCATAAAACAGAATGGCCGCCATTGACCAATCAAAATTGTCGGTTTTTCAAATAACGGATTTGGACGGGGAAAGTGGCTACATATATGCATTGCGATATGGCGATCACTAATGTGCAAAATTTTGGTCCTCGGTCACGTGGTTTGGGGTTTGGCCGCCATTTTGAATTTTGTCAGAAAGTGACTGAACACATCTTGTAAGTGGTATAACTCTGGAACTATAGGTGGTACGGCCTTGCGGCTTGTAGCATTATATTGTCCAGGAGCAGCTCTTTCGGAAATATGCCAACATTTTTCACCTATCTTCAATAGTTTTCCCACTATTCTCCATCGTAATTCGCTTAAATTTGTCAATTATGGGATTTTCATGTAACAGATTTCGATAGCGGATGTGACTCTTTGTATGTTATTGGACACGCTGCTGCTGAATATGGTGGATTCCTCGCAGTTGAGCCCATCAGATGTAATGAATACCCAAATAAGACGCCCATTGGTCAGATGCTTTGGTGGCCATCTTGAATTTGCCCTAAACATTCCAAGAGCATCCTCTCTGGAACCGCGGAGACGATTGAATCAAAAACTTGGCATACGTAATTGATGGATCGAGTTCTCTCAGATTCCTACTTTAAAAGTTACTCCGTTGAACAAATGGTCGCCATTGACCAATCAAAATTGTCGGATTTTCATATCACGCATTTGGATGGGAAAAGTGACTACATATTTTTATTATTCCGCCAGATTTTGTGACCTGTTTTTCTTCAACACCGCTATAGTGATGTAGTTGAAACTTCACACAGTCATTGGGATCAGTCAGATCTAATGCATATCCAAAGAGGAAGCCGATTGGCCAAAAGGCTTGGCGGCCATCTTGGATTTACCCTCCAAAAAAGCATTATTTCAAAGATCTTCTCCTCTGGAACCGCTTTGTCGATTGACTTGAAACTTGGTACACATGATCTATGTATCTGGGGCTCTCAAATCACGATTTGAAAATTTGCTCCGTAAAACAAAATGGCCGCCATTGACCAATCAAAATTGTCCGTTTTTCAAATGACGGATGTGGACGGGGAATGTGGCTACATATATGCATTGTGATATGGCGATCACGAATATGCAAACATTTTGGTACTCGGTCACGTGGTTTGGCCGCCATCTTGAATTTTGTCAGAAACGGAGCATATCTTGTAGAGCCTATATATCTGGAACTACGATAGGTACAGCCTTGTAGTTTGTTGTATTATATTGTCCAGGAGCCGCTCTTTCGGAAATATGTCAACCGTTTTTACCTATCTTCAATAGTTTTCCCGCTATTCTCCATCGTATTTCACCCAAATTTGTCAATTATCCGATTTTTAATGTAACGGATTTCGATAGCGGAAATGACTATATGTAAGTTACGGGACACAACGATGATGAATTTGGTGAGTTCGTGGTAGTTGAACCCATTAGATCTAATGAATACCCAAAGAAGAAGCTGATTGGTCAGATGCTTTGGCGGCCATCTTGGATTTACTCTAAAATCTGTCAAGATCTTCTCTGGAACCGCTGGGTCGATTGACTCGAAACTTGGTACACATGACCTATTGATCTGGGGCTCTCAGATTACGATTTGAAAATTTGCTCCGTAAAAAAAAATTGGCCGCCAATGACCAATCAAAATTGTCGGTTTTTCAAATAACGGATTTGGACGGGGAAAGTGGCTACATATATGCATTGTGATATGGCGATTAGGAATGTGCAAAAATTTTGGTCCTGGGTCACGTGGTTTGGCCGCCATCTTGAATATTGTCAAAAAATGAACACATCTTTTAGGGTCTATAACTCTGGAACTATAGGTGGTACAGCCTTGCAGTTTGTTGCTTTATATTATCCAGGAGAAGCTCTTTCGGAAATATGTTAAGCAATAGTATCCCTGCTATTCCCAGATGTAAATCACCCAAATTTGCGAATTGACAGATTGTTCTTCAGTGGTAACTATGTAGGTTAGATCTAAAAGGACTAAATAACGTTTTGCCAAATCGGCTTCCAGGTCGAAAACTACTGTTGCTGGTTCATTGTCTGCGATATGTGCTTGCAATCCGAGGATTGCCGCTCGCGGCTATATTTATTATTGTTATGCGCCAAAGTACTTGGTTCAATGATAAGAAATAATAGAAACATATCCGGTATTAATATAAATGGTATAGAATTTAAGATATCACAATATGCGGACGATACCCAACTCATATTAGATGGCAGCGAAATATCCCTTAAAGAAACAATTAAAACTTTAGACTTATTCTATAAAATATCTGGACTTAAAATAAACTCCGAAAAGACAAAAGCAATATGGATAGGCTCCCTCTCGGTCTCCGACTTGAAACTATGTCAGGACTTAAAATTAGACTGGGACAGTGAATTTACTATGTTAGGAATATATTTCTCTGCAACAAACTTTAACAATGAGGCAAAGGTTAACTACTAAAAAAAAATGGATGATCTTAAAAGAGAACTACATAGATGGAGGTTAAGAAAAACTTGAAAAACTGTCAACATTAGGAGCGGAATATATACAGTATGTGACAAAGAACAAAATAATCACAAATAATTTTTGGCTGGATACACTACAAGCCTTCGAACGAAAAGCAAAATTTCCGGAATCCAAGAAATATATGGGGAAAGTTTATGGTATAATCACAATTTTAGGCATAGCTATCTTTATATTGCAGACTGGTATAAGAAGGGGATTAGACATATAAAAGATATTTTAGACACCAATGGTGTTCTATTCAGTTTTGAAAATCTCAAAACTATGTATCTACTGAAGGAAACGTTTTTGGACTATGAAAATCTGCTTAAAAATATACCCAAAGAATGGAAAGATATCCTTCCCTCTGGACAATACAGCAATTTCCAATACATGCCCATTTTCCCAAAACAATTCAAAATTTTAACAAGGCAAAAAAAAGGATGTAGAATATTTTATGAAATTTTAAATACTCAATCGGAGTTGAAATCTAATGCCGTCATTAAGTGGGAATCAATTTTGGGGATACAAATAGATTCTTACGATCATTATGCAAATATATTTCATTGTACCCAATATAATAAATTAAGAGACATACAATGCTCAATAGTTTCTCTCTCATTCTCGCAGATGTCGCAAGTATCCTTGTCTATATAAGCAATTTTGTTTAAGTTGGAATTTGTCAGAAGTATACGGTTAATCGCTGTGAGAATGTATTAATGTGAGACATGAGAATACAGTGTAAGTTGTGAGATGATATTCGGTAGGCTGTAAGAACGTATTAATGTAAGATATACGAATACAATCATATCACGGATATCAACAGTCTGTACTGGATATAACAGCTGGACATAAATGAGACATACCCCTACGGTTCTCTTGGTGCGATGTCACGTGGTCAATCGTGTCCTAATCTTGGCTCGATGTCACGTTGTCAATGTCACCATGATGCGATGGCACGTAGCCAATGGTGCCCTAATCTTGGAGCGAAGTCACCTGTTCAGTGATGTCCTAATCTTGGAGCTATGTCACGCTGTAAATGGTGTCCTAACCTTGGTGCGAAGTCGCATGGTCAATGGTGTCCTAATCTTGGTGTCATGTCACGTTTTCAATGATGTCCTAATCTTGGCGACATGTCATATGGTCAGTGGTGTCCTAATCTTGTTGCGATGTCACGTGGTCAATAATGTCCTAATCTTGGTGGCATGTCATATGGTCAGTGGTGTCCTAATCTTGGTGCCATGTCACGTGGTCAATGGTGTCATAATCTTAGAGCGATGTCATATGATCAATGGTGTCCTAATCTTGATGTCACGTGGTCAATGGTGTCCTAATCCTGGTGCGATGTCACGTGGTGAGTGGTGTCCTAATCTTGATGCGACTTCACCTTGTCTATGATGTGCTAATCTTGGTGGAATGCCATGTGGTCAGTGGTGTCCTTATCTTGGTGCCATGTCACGTGGACAATGATGTCCTAATCTTAAAGCGATGTCATATGGTCAATGGTGTCCTAATCTTGATGTCACGTGGTCAGTGGTGTCCTAATCTTGGTGCGATGTCACGTGGTCAATGTGAACTAATCTTGGCGCGATGTCGCCTAATTTATGGTGTCCTAATATTGATGTCAAATGGTCAATAGCGTCCTAATCTCGGCGATGTCAAGTGGTTAATGATGTCGTAATCTTGGAGCGATATCACGTTGTCAATGGTGCCCTAACCTTGATGCGATGTCATGCGGTCAGTCGGGTCCTAATTTTGGCTCGATGTCACGTTGTCAATGATGTCATCGTGCTGCTATGTCACGTGGTCAATTGTCCCCTAATCTTGGAGCGATGTTACGCGTTCAATGATGTCCTAATCTTGGAGCTATGTCACGTTGTAAATGGTGTCCTAACCTTGGTGCGATGTCACATGGTCAACGGTGAACTTGAGTGGTTTGAACTCAAGTTGAGTGAAAAGTATACCTCAAGTTGAGTGAAAAGTAACCCAAGTTTGAGTGAACAGGTATATTTCACTCAAACGTGAGTGGAACAGTTCACTCAAATTTTATAGAGAGTAATCAAAGGATTAAAATTGATCAAGCTCAAGTTGAGTGAAAGTAACTAAAGTTTGGTTAAATTCACTCAAGTTTGTTAAAAGTTCACTCAAACTTGAGTGGAATTCACTCACGTTTACTTGCGATTCTTTTACCGATCACCAGAAACAGTCCCGAAATCGAAGAAAACTAACAGGTAGATAGGCACACTACTTGAAATGTTCGACTCGATCACAATTAGACAGGCAAATGTTAGGTGAAAGAATGTATTACGTATGTGATCATGAAACGTCTTGCCCTAGTGACCTAGGACATGTGCCCGAATAAGCAACGGAATGAAACTCAGCCCCCGCCCCACCCCACCCACTCCGACCAAGTTACATTCATTGGAAGATTAGCAATGGCAAAAGACCATACATCTTTATAATCATATCAATAACATTGTACAGAAAACGCTGAACAATGAGTTGACAGTCTGGACATTTCGATCAATTTTTACATGACAAATTTTAATAATCTCAAAGACAAAAAAAAACATATCTACATTAGTACCTCAAAACAAATGATTGTGGAACGTTATTGTTTTTACTAGCAAGCAATCACTCAATAACTGACATGAAAAAAACAGACTATCTTCAGTAACAAAGCAAAAACTGATAATAAAAATAGTAACACATATCTAAAAATTAATTTTGATTGTAATGTCTGTTTGTCACCATTGTATTCAGAATCTGATTGATGGCGGGTGCCAACTTTCTGATCACAAGGGTTTATTGGTCTGTGTAAGCTGACTGCAGTCACCATGGTATTCAGAATCTGACTGGTGATGGCTGTCAACTTTTCGGGCCACAAGCGTTTATTGGTCTGTGTAATCTGACTGCAGTCACCATGGTATTCAGAATCTGACTGGTGACGGCTGTCAACTTTCTGACCACAACGGTTTATTGATCTGTGTAAGCTGACTGCAGTCACCATGGTATTCAGAATCTGACTGATGACGGCTGTCAACTTTCTGGCCACAAGGGTTTACTGACCCGTGTAAGCTGACAGCAGTCACCATGGTATTAAGAATCTGCCTGATGGCGGCTGTCAACTTTCTGACCACAAGGGTTTACTGACCCGTGTAAGCTGACTGCAGTCATCATGGTATTCAGAATCAGACTGATGACGGCTGTCAACTTTCTGACCATAAGGGTTTACTGACCCGTGTAAGCTGTCTGCAGTCACCATGGTATTCAGAATCTGACTGATGACGGCTGTCAATTAACTTCATGACCACAAGGGTTTACTGACCCGTGTAAGCTGACAGCAGTCACCATGGTATTAAGAATCTGCCTGATGGCGGCTGTCAACTTTCTGGCCACAAGGGTTTACTGGCCCGTGTAAGCTGACTGCAGTCATCATGGTATTCAGAATCAGACTGATGACGGCAGTCAACTTCCTGACCACAAGAGTTTACTGACCCCTGCATATAAGCTGACTGCAGCCACCATGGTATTCAGAATTTGACTGACGATGGCTATCTGACTGAAGATGGATATCAACTGGCTGACGATGACCACAAGTGTTTACTGGCCCCTGCATATAAGCTGACTGCAGCCACCATGGTATTCAGAATCTGACTGACGATGGCTATCTGACTGAAGATGGATATCAACTTCCTGGCCTCGAGGGTTTACTTGCACCCTTTTAATTTAATTGAACTTTCCCGTCTAACTCAAATTTGAGCGCGTTGTTAACAAAAGCTCGAATCAGCTTCCACATAAAGCTACCTGAACACATCCTGATATTTACAAAAGAATAGTCATGACGATAAAATGTCATACTCCTTTACAATTATATCAAAGGAATTATATATAAGGCATTTAATAAGCGGTTAACAATCTTAACTATTCATTAACTTCTCATATAAAGACAATCATATCGATGTAATATATATAAGATGTTTAATTAGAATTTAACAATTTGAAATATTCGTTAAGACTTAATATAAAATAAAGCTTTGTCAACATAATTACATACAGTGTAAGAAATATAACGAATAAGATACACCATACATCTTTATAATCACATCGATGCCATTAAATTTCGGACGTTGAATAAGAAATTAACAATCCGGACTATTTGTTAACACTTCACGTAAACCTTTCTCAACATATTCTTATAATTACATTCAGTGTTAGAATAATAACGGCTAAGTAAGACCATACATCTTTATAATAGTATCATTGGATATTCGGGAGGCTGTGAGAAAGTATTAATGTGAGATATGAGAATACAGTGTAAGTTGTGAGATGATATTCGGTAGGCTGTGAGAAGGTATTAATGTGAGATATGAGAATACAGTATAAGTTGTGAGATGATATTCGGTAGGCTGTGAGAACGTATTATAGTGAGACATGAGAATACAGTGTAAGTTGTGAGATGATATTGCATAGGCTGTGAGAACGTATTAAAGTGAGATATGAGAAAACTGTAAGTTGTGAGATGATATTCGGTAGGCTGTGAGAATGTATTAATGTGAGATATGAGAATACAGTGTAAGTTGGGAGATTATATTCCATAGGCTTTGAGAACATATTAATGTGAGATATGAGAATACAGTGTTAAAGTTGTGAGATGATATTCGGTAGGCTGTGAGAACGTATTAAAGTGAGATATGAGAATACAGTGTAAGTTGGGAGATTATATTCCATAGGCTTTGAGAACATATTAATGTGAGATATGAGAATACAGTGTTAAAGTTGTGAGATGATATTCGGTAGGCTGTGAGAACGTATTAAAGTGAGATATGAGAATACAGTGTAAGCTGGAGGTTATATTCCGTACGGTTTGAGAACATATTAATGTGAGATATGAGAATACAGTGTTAAAGTTGTGAGATGATATTCGGTAGGCTGTGAGAACGTATTAAAGTGAGATATGAGAATACAGTGTAAGTTGGGAGATTATATTCCATAGGCTTTGAGAACATATTAATGTGAGATATGAGAATACAGTGTTAAAGTTGTGAGATGATATTCGGTAGGCTGTGAGAACGTATTAAAGTGAGATATGAGAATACAGTGTAAGTTGGAGGATATTTTTTCCGTAGGGTTTGAGAACATATTAATGTGAGATATGAGAATACAGTGTAAGTTGGGAGATTATATTCCATAGGCTTTGAGAACATATTAATGTGAGATATGAGAATACAATGTATTAAAGTTGTGAGATGATATTCGGTAGGCTGTGAGAACGTATTAAAGTGAGATATGAGAATACAGTGTAAGTTGGAGGTTATATTCCGTGGGGTTTGAGAACATATTAATGTGAGATATGAGAATACAGTGTAAGTTGTGACATGATATTCGGTAGGTTGTAAAAACGTATTAATGTGAGATATGAGAAGTTGTAAGATGATATTCGGTAGGCTGTGAGAATGTATTAATGTGAGACATGAGAATACAGTGTAAGTTGTGAGATGATATTCGGTAGGCTGTAAGAACGTATTAATGTAAGATATACGAATACAATCATATCACGGATATCAACAGTCTGTACTGGATATAACAGCTGGACATAAATGAGACATACCCCTACGGACATGACGGTTCTCTATAATAAACCCATCCCATCCGTTTATCCATTAACTGCTTTGGATTGTCTTCTCGCTCTGCGCTCATTAATTCACATTGCAGGGGTGGTTCTCTCTTGCTGCACTTTATGTTGAACGATTTACAGTGTGGATGCCTTATGCAGGACACCAGACAACGTGGTTTAATGGGAACGTCGTCAGCTCGGAGGACAACATCAGACAATCTAACAAGGACTGGACGGAACCTCGGGCATTCCGGTTTTCCTAAAATAGAAAACAAAATATTCCAGCTTTAACATCACTACCAGCGACAAGTAAATAACTTTATGTACTGATACTTTCACTTGTCGAATAGTATCACCATGGACCTATACCAGATGACCATCCAGACTCAATGCAGCAGACAATGGAATGTCTGAACCATCCAAATTGTACGAATTATATCTACTCTGTGAGCGCAATGTTCACCATGATTAGTCAGACTGAAATCAGATTGAAATGGTGTAAATTACTGCTGTAATTTGCTATAATGTAATTATTCGATCTTGTAAGCACGTGACTTCGTTTGACCAATGAAGATGTGTAGACAATTCTAGGGTTCCTATTACATGCGCTTCTCCATTGGATACCTCATGACATCCGCCAGAATTGATGGTGATTTGTCACAATTGTGTTTCGGTGTAAGAGAATCCCATATAACTTGATCATGGTATGAAATTTCCCACACGAGAGAAGGAAAATACATCCCAACCGAGCCGCCGAGAGTATTTTCCTTCTCTAGGCATCCTCTTGCAACCATACACAATTGTGGTCTTTTCCCCATATAATTTAAATCATTATTTTAATCAGTATTTTATCAAAAATATCAACGACACATCAAGTTGTTGAATGTTGGTCATGCTTGCAGCACGGGTCAAGCGAATTGACTGACCCACAGTACGTATGTGGGATGACATATCCTAGACGCACACAGCGAACATTTTTATTTGTATTAGAACAAAAAAATAGTGTTCTGAACTATTTCTGTCTGCTGTGTGCGGGGCCCAAAAACAGAAAAGATCTGTTTGAAACAACTAGAGCATAGTCTGAGGGATGCACACATTTGATCAAAATGATCAGTAAGGCTGCTTACAAGATACCCCCCCGTAAGGGCATAGATACATGGTGGTGGTTAACGTTTCACAACTAAGTTGAATGGGATTGTGGCGGTGGAAATGATCAGTTTACAAGCATGCTTACAAGATACCCCGGATGCACATTTGATAGAAATTGACGAGTATTCGTAGTGGAATATAAGTATACATGTTATAGTAGTTTACGGGTAAGTTCATTTAGAATGCGTTGGGTGGCGGCACGGTATGTAACTAGTTAACAATGAGACCTCGCTCGGTCGCGACTGCGGTTAACGTATTGTCTATGTATGCGTCGTGACCACCCTACTGAATCGAAGTATGATTGTAGATAAACACCGCCGGTCACGTGTCAAATCACAGTCAATGGTAGGTTTTTCGGTGCCTTCGTTGTCAAGCATGGGCGTATGTCTGAACAGACGACAGTGACCACAGCCGAAAATGAACGATTTTCAGCATATCGATGACAGGTATGGTTACTGGTGTCCAATCATTTTTTGATGGAGAGATATCGTACTATATTGTCACCAAATGTAGGGCGATTACTATTTCAAGTTAACAAAAATTTTAAACATTTTTGCGGCAAGAGGTGTTTTTAGGTGTTGGTGGACAGTCCATGGTAGGTATTAGCATCGAATTATAGTGTAAGGAAATGAGCACAAAATGAACACGTGGGAACTTACTACCTGCCTCGTGTATCACTGACTCATTCATCTCTCGATTCCTCTCACTTGTGTGTGTTTAAGAGGAATATGAACCATTAATAGTTAATGCTCTGTCTGTCTGATATTACGACAGTCCATGGTATCATCATCGGATCGATCGACAGTCCATGGTAGGTCAAAATACAGTCAGTCCGAACTGACGTAAACCGTGTAACCTTGGCCAATGATTCGCCAAATGGACTGTTGCCAAGACGAATGGTGCCTGTTTTCTCTCTCTGTAGAGACCCTCACATTCAGACCCGAGAATATGGTGGATGTATAATACCTACATGCAGGAAGTATGTCTACTATATATGTCATGATGCATGTTTTCTCCCTCCATATATACTGTAGAGACCCTCACATTCAGACCCGAGAATATGGTGGATGTATAATACCTACATACAGGAAGTATGCCCACTATATATGTCATGATGCAAGTTTTCTCTCCCCATATATACTGTAGAGACCCTCACATTCAGACCCGAGAATATGGTGGATGTATAATACCTATATGCAGGAAGTATGTCTACTATATATGTCATGATGCATGTTTTCTCCCTCCATATATACTGTAGAGACCCTCGCATTCAGACCCGAGAATACGGTGGATGTATAATACCTACATGCAGGAAGTATGTCTACTATATATGTCATGATGCATGTTTTCTCTCTCCATATATACTGTAGAGACCCTCACATTCAGACCCGAGAATACGGTGGATGTATAATACCTACATGCAGGAAGTATGTCTACTATATATGTCATGATGCCTGTTTTCTCTCTTTGTAGAGACCCTCACATTCAGACCCGAGAATACGGTGGATGTATAATACCTACATGCAGGAAGTATGTCTACTATATATGTCACGGTGCCTGTTTTCTCTCTCTGTAGAGACCCTCACATTCAGACCCGAGAATACGGTGGATGTATAATACCTACATGCAGGAAGTATGTCTACTATATATGTCACGGTGCCTGTTTTCTCTCTCTGTAGAGACCCTCACATTCAGACCCGAGAATACGGTGGATGTATAATACTTACATACAGGAAGTATGTCTACTATATATGTCATGATGCATGTTTTCTCTCTCCATATATACTGTAGAGACCCTCACATTCAGACCCGAGAATACGGTGGATGTATAATACCTACATGCAGGAAGTATGCCCACTATATATGTCATGATGCATGTTTTCTCTCTCCATATATACTGTAGAGACCCTCACATTCAGACCCGAGAATACGGTGGATGTATAATACTTACATACAGGAAGTATGTCTACTATATATGTCATGATGCAAGTTTTCTCTCCCCATATATACTGTAGAGACCCTCACATTCAGACCCGAGAATACGGTGGATGTATAATATCTACATGCAGGAAGTATGCCCACTATATATGTCATGATACATGTTTCCTCTCTCCATATATACTGTAGAGACCCTCACATTCAGACCCGAGAATATGGCGGATGTATAATACCTACATGCAGGAAGTATGCCCACTATATATGTCATGATGCATGTTTTTTCTCTCCATATATACTGTAGAGACCCTCGCATTCAGACCCGAGAATACGGTGGATGTATAATACCTACATGCAGGAAGTATGTCCACAATATATGTCATGATGCATGTTTTCTCTCTCCATATATACTGTAGAGACCCTCACATTCAGACCCGAGAATACGGTGGATGTATAATACTTACATACAGGAAGTATGTCTACTATATATATCATGATACAAGTTTTCTCTCCCCATATATACTGTAGAGACCCTCACATTCAGACCCGAGAATACGGTGGATGTATAATACCTACATGCAGGAAGTATGTCCACAATATATGTCATGATACATGTTTTCTCTCCCCATATATACTGTAGAGACCCTCACATTCAGACCCGAGAATATGGTGGATGTATAATACCTACATGCAGGAAGTATGTCTACTATATATGTCATGATGCATGTTTTCTCCCTCCATATATACTGTAGAGACCCTCACATTCAGACCCGAGAATATGGTGGATGTATAATACCTACATGCAGGAAGTATGTCCACAATATATGTCATGATGCCTGTGTTCTCTCTCTGTAGAGACGATCGCATTCAGACCCGAGAATATGGTGGATGTATAATACCTACATGCAGGAAGTATGTCTACTATACATGTCATGATGCATGTTTTCTCCCTCCATATATACTGTAGAGACCCTCACATTCAGACCCGAGAATACGGTGGATGTATAATACCTACATGCAGGAAGTATGTCTACTATATATGTCACGGTGCCTGTTTTCTCTCTCTGTAGAGACCCTCACATTCAGACCCGAGAATACGGTGGATGTATAATACCTACATGCAGGAAGTATGTCTACTATATATGTCATGATACAAGTTTTCTCTCCCCATATATACTGTAGAGACCCTCACATTCAGACCCGAGAATACGGTGGATGTATAATACCTACATGCAGGAAGTATGTCCACAATATATGTCATGATACATGTTTTCTCTCCCCATATATACTGTAGAGACCCTCACATTCAGACCCGAGAATATGGTGGATGTATAATACCTACATGCAGGAAGTATGTCTACTATATATGTCATGATGCATGTTTTCTCCCTCCATATATACTGTAGAGACCCTCACATTCAGACCCGAGAATATGGTGGATGTATAATACCTACATGCAGGAAGTATGTCCACAATATATGTCATGATGCCTGTGTTCTCTCTCTGTAGAGACGATCGCATTCAGACCCGAGAATACGGTGGATGTATAATACCTACATGCAGGAAGTATGACCACAATATATGTCATGATGCATGTTTCCTCTCTCCATATATACTGTAGAGACCCTCACATTCAGACCCGAGAATACGGTGGATGTATAATACCTACATGCAGGAAGTATGTCTACTATATTTGTCATGATGCATGTTTCCTCTCTCCATATATACTGTCGAGACCCTCACATTCAGACCCGAGAATACGGTGGATGTATAATACCTACATGCAGGAAGTATGTCTACTATATATGTCACGGTGCCTGTTTTCTCTCTCTGTAGAGACCCTCACATTCAGACCCGAGAATACGGTGGATGTATAATACCTACATGCAGGAAGTATGTCCACTATATATGTCATGATGCAAGTTTTCTCTCCCCATATATACTGTAGAGACCCTCACATTCAGACCCGAGAATACGGTGGATGTATAATACCTACATGCAGGAAGTATGCCCACAATATATGTCATGATGCATGTTTTCTCTCCCCATATATACTGTAGAGACCCTCACATTCAGACCCGAGAATACGGTGGATGTATAATACCTACATGCAGGAAGTATGTCCACTATATATGTCATGATGCAAGTTTTCTCTCCCCATATATACTGTAGAGACCCTCACATTCAGACCCGAGAATATGGTGGATGTATAATACCTACATGCAGGAAGTATGTCTACTATATATGTCATGATGCATGTTTTCTCCCTTCATATATACTGTAGAGACCCTCACATTCAGACCCGAGAATATGGTGGATGTATAATACCTACATACAGGAAGTATGCCCACTATATATGTCATGATGCAAGTTTTCTCTCCCCATATATACTGTAGAGACCCTCACATTCAGACCCGAGAATATGGTGGATGTATAATACCTATATGCAGGAAGTATGTCTACTATATATGTCATGATGCATGTTTTCTCTCTCCATATATACTGTAGAGACCCTCGCATTCAGACCCGAGAATACGGTGGATGTATAATACCTACATGCAGGAAGTATGTCTACTATATATGTCATGATGCATGTTTTCTCCCTCCATATATACTGTAGAGACCCTCACATTCAGACCCGAGAATATGGTGGATGTATAATACCTACATACAGGAAGTATGCCCACTATATATGTCATGATGCAAGTTTTCTCTCCCCATATATACTGTAGAGACCCTCACATTCAGACCCGAGAATATGGTGGATGTATAATACCTATATGCAGGAAGTATGTCTACTATATATGTCATGATGCATGTTTTCTCCCTCCATATATACTGTAGAGACCCTCGCATTCAGACCCGAGAATACGGTGGATGTATAATACCTACATGCAGGAAGTATGTCTACTATATATGTCATGATGCATGTTTTCTCCCCCCATATATACTGTAGAGACCCTCACATTCAGACCCGAGAATACGGTGGATGTATAATACTTACATGCAGGAAGTATGTCTACTATATATGTCACGGTGCCTGTTTTCTCTCTCTGTAGAGACCCTCACATTCAGACCCGAGAATACGGTGGATGTATAATACCTACATGCAGGAAGTATGTCTACTATATATGTCACGGTGCCTGTTTTCTCTCTCTGTAGAGACCCTCACATTCAGACCCGAGAATACGGTGGATGTATAATACCTACATGCAGGAAGTATGTCTACTATATATGTCACGGTGCCTGTTTTCTCTCTCTGTAGAGACCCTCACATTCAGACCCGAGAATACGGTGGATGTATAATACTTACATACAGGAAGTATGTCTACTATATATGTCATGATGCATGTTTTCTCTCTCCATATATACTGTAGAGACCCTCACATTCAGACCCGAGAATATGGCGGATGTATAATACCTACATGCAGGAAGTATGCCCACTATATATGTCATGATGCATGTTTTCTCTCTCCATATATACTGTAGAGACCCTCACATTCAGACCCGAGAATACGGTGGATGTATAATACTTACATACAGGAAGTATGTCTACTATATATGTCATGATGCAAGTTTTCTCTCCCCATATATACTGTAGAGACCCTCACATTCAGACCCGAGAATACGGTGGATGTATAATATCTACATGCAGGAAGTATGCCCACTATATATGTCATGATACATGTTTCCTCTCTCCATATATACTGTAGAGACCCTCACATTCAGACCCGAGAATATGGCGGATGTATAATACCTACATGCAGGAAGTATGCCCACTATATATGTCATGATGCATGTTTTTTCTCTCCATATATACTGTAGAGACCCTCGCATTCAGACCCGAGAATACGGTGGATGTATAATACCTACATGCAGGAAGTATGTCCACAATATATGTCATGATGCATGTTTTCTCTCTCCATATATACTGTAGAGACCCTCACATTCAGACCCGAGAATACGGTGGATGTATAATACTTACATACAGGAAGTATGTCTACTATATATATCATGATACAAGTTTTCTCTCCCCATATATACTGTAGAGACCCTCACATTCAGACCCGAGAATACGGTGGATGTATAATACCTACATGCAGGAAGTATGTCCACAATATATGTCATGATACATGTTTTCTCTCCCCATATATACTGTAGAGACCCTCACATTCAGACCCGAGAATATGGTGGATGTATAATACCTACATGCAGGAAGTATGTCTACTATATATGTCATGATGCATGTTTTCTCCCTCCATATATACTGTAGAGACCCTCACATTCAGACCCGAGAATATGGTGGATGTATAATACCTACATGCAGGAAGTATGTCCACAATATATGTCATGATGCCTGTGTTCTCTCTCTGTAGAGACGATCGCATTCAGACCCGAGAATATGGTGGATGTATAATACCTACATGCAGGAAGTATGTCTACTATACATGTCATGATGCATGTTTTCTCCCTCCATATATACTGTAGAGACCCTCACATTCAGACCCGAGAATACGGTGGATGTATAATACCTACATGCAGGAAGTATGTCTACTATATATGTCACGGTGCCTGTTTCCTCTCTCCATATATACTGTAGAGACCCTCACATTCAGACCCGAGAATACGGTGGATGTATAATACCTACATGCAGGAAGTATGTCCACTATATATGTCATGATGCATGTTTTCTCTCTCCATATATACTGTAGAGACCCTCACATTCAGACCCGAGAATACGGTGGATGTATAATACTTACATACAGGAAGTATGTCTACTATATATGTCATGATGCATGTTTTCTCTCTCCATATATACTGTAGAGACCCTCACATTCAGACCCGAGAATATGGTGGATGTATAATACCTACATGCAGGAAGTATGACCACAATATATGTCATGATGCCAGTTTTCTCTCTCTGTAGAGATCCTCGCATTCAGACCCAAGAATACGGTGGATGTATAATACCTACATGCAGGAAGTATGTCCACAGTATATGTCAAGATGCCTGTTTCCTCTCTCCATATATACTGTAGAGACCCTCACATTCAGACCCGAGAATACGATGGATGTATAATACCTACATGCAGGAAGTATGTCCACAGTATATGTCATGATGCATGTTTCCTCTCTCCATATATACTGTAGAGACCCTTGCATTCAGACCCGAGAATACGGTGGATGTATAATACCTACATGCAGGAAGTATGTCCACAATATATGTCATGATGCCTGTTTTCTCTCTCTGTAGAGACCCTCGTATTCAGACCCGAGAATACGGTGGATGTATAATTACAAGCGTCTAGTCCGTCATTCATAACCCAGCCGTCGTCCATTAGAGAATATCCGCGTCCATAATCCAAAGACCTATTCCATATTCCATATAACAGTATTAGCACCAAATTCAAAAAGACAATCATAGTATACATAAACATAGGCTTGTTTCCTGCAAGAGAGAAGCGGTCAACAGTTTTCAATGATGCCGGCAAGACATCATGATGTTCCAAAAATATCAAATCCGTATCGCTGATCAGTATTCTTAATCCATAATATTCGTTATAGAGTCGTCATCTAAAAAAAGATGTATCTCAGTCACGCTTTGATTGTGACTGTTCATATGAGTACCATGAGGATCTTGAAGTACATGGGTTCATACGGCCCCTAGCCCCGGGTTAAGCGGAATTAGACACAAGTTACGAAACGTAGCGCCATAGATCTTGCACGCTACGTTCGTATTTTGCTATCAGCATGCGATATGTATCGCCAAATTTGAGAAACTTTGAGTGGAGGCGCTTGGTGGAATAGCCCTGTTTTATAAGTTTCTGCAACAATGTTTTGTGACGTTGATTAAAATCATCACATTTAACACAGGATCTAGCAAATGCTACTAAGCGAGATATGTATACGCCATATGCAGGTCCCACTGGAATATTACTATCCAGAAAGGGATAGTTTACGATGTCGAAATTGCAGGAAGTATGTCCACTATATATGTCACGGTGCCTGTTTTCTCTCTCTGTAGAGACCCTCACATTCAGACCCGATAATACGGTGGATGTATAACACCTACATACAGGAAGTATGTCCACTATATATGTCATGATACATGTTTTCTCTATTCATATATACTGTAGATTATATATCTATAATTATCTTTAGTCACTATTTTGTTTAAATTATATTGCTGTAAAAATATCAACCATGGAATGAAAAAAAAACCCCGCCAGGGTGTTACTTCCGCCATACTACAATTATAATAGATTCTCTTACTGTTTGTGTATATGGTCACCGTTTGGCTAATAAAGTATCCATCCATTCATTCATTCAAGCTTACTTGTAGTACGGTAATACAGGAAGGAAGTCTAGAATAATATGAGCCCTTGTTGGGGGTTTTCAGTTTCTGTTCTTTTCAGACCAATATCCCACTCACGAAATTTAAATTTCCTTATAATTCTAGGCTTCGTATCGGACATTCAATATTCATCTGTCGTCCATGAACGAATTTCCGCGTCAATAAACAAAATATCTTCTCCGTCAAAGTTAGCATCAATTTCGAATAAACAACACTATTGTTTCCTGCAAGAGAGAATTGGTCAACAGGTTTCAATAATGACAGCAACAGTCGCGCTGTGACTGGGGTTGTTCATTTAAACACCATGGATAAGTAAAAGACACGATGATTAACCCATGAAATTCTCTGTTTGCGAGATATTTCACATACACAATTCACGACAGTGCCGATAAAAATCCAGAAACGTACAATTAACAGTCGAGTTTCCACATATAAGTAACCGGGCTAGGGGTAACCAGGTTAGGGGAATAACTACAGGTAAAAAGGGTCGTTTTATCCCCATTAAATGGTAGTAAAAAAGTAAATTGTCATCTATCTAATTTGCGTAATAATAGACCAAACATCCTTCGCGCTGTTTAAACAACATTGGCTGGTTCTCCGCATGGCAAATTAATTTTATGACATGGAACAATAGATAAATCAATGCGCCTGAAATATTGATGCATTGGTTAAGAAGGAATCAAAACTTATTGAGCAAAAGCGACCTTTTGACCTCCATTTTAGAGAGCGGGATCGCCCTAACCTGCTAACGATTTAATACAGGAGGAGGGCGACTCCAGAAATATTAGCGAAAAGAATTTTGTGGGTTAATGTTTCAACATATTCGTATATTTCGACATATTCCTGTCATCGTCGGGAATGGTAATTTGCAACATGTTCCATGTATATATATCAATTTTGCAAAACAATTCAAAGATGATCAACCAGTCAGACATACTGTACAGTGAATAATGTTTTGAACCAATGAAATAAATTAAACATGAAATTAGCCAGACAGGTGCTCATATGAACTAGCTAACGAAAAGAATTGAGAGGGTGTTTCGATAGAAATGAAGATTTCCAATTAAGAAGTGAATCACCGTTTCATGTATATACAAATTTTAAAAATGGGGTCAGTGGGTTCGGTATCTTTCTGATGAATGGCATTTACTCATTTTCTTTTGTATAGCGTGTTGTTGCTATCAAATTGAGATGGTAGCACGGTCACAAATTTAGTCAACTTTGAATACCATTTTGCATTGATATTTGCCAACGAACGCACAATTTAGAGTATTAATGCGAAATGAATTGTTCCCCTATATACAATTCAGAGTAATCTGTGTATTGTAGTACGTCTCTACTTATTGCGTACAGCTGAGAATAATCTCTGTGAATTTTGCGAAAGTACGAGATACACCATTGGATAATTATTCGCCAAGCTGTGAAATTCTTGCCAAGCTGTGAGAAATATGCTTGTATGTACGCAATTTTAAAAGTATATATGCTTTGTGTACATAGCGCCAAAAAATAACAAAAATATTATACATAAAACTTACTGACAGACATACATCAGCAAAATATATCGTAATTTCAATTGAAACGGGGCTATATAACGTGTTTTACGTCTCCATCAACTTCAAATGAACCCTCACAATCAAAGCACTATTCGGATTCATCATATTCTAGAAAACGAGTAAGGATTGCACATAGATAACATCATGATTTCGTCAGACGGTTGTAACTGAAATCTTTGCCGAGCAGATACTCATCAGCAATGAAATGTTATGTGAGGGAAGTGAGAAATTGTAAGAGAAGATTGGCTGAACCAACATCCTCTGTGATACAAGCGTCTTGTTCGTCAATCTGATTAACACTCAGAATTAATAACCGCTCTTCTATCGGACATGTCGCTAATTATTAAGATCTGGGACAGTCTGTATCTTAAATCTGTCGCGCATGTCAGACTAGCGACCAATCACAGTCCAACTTCAACGGGCAACTAGGTGTCTATCCGATTATTTCTGTAGTTAACGAAGCACAGAAAAATTCAACCCAGGCGGCTGTCGAAGTTCTTGCTCTCCATGAGCAATCACCGAAGATTATTATTTGCTCGGATAGGCACCTATTCTGCCGTTGAAGTTGGACTTTGATTGGTTGCTAATCTGACATGCGCGACAGATTTAAGATACAGATACATTTTCGATAGAGGAGCGGTTAAAAAGTCAATATTCAGCCGTCGTCCATTAAATAATTTCCGAGTCCATAATCCAAATTACAAGCGACTGGTCCGTCATTCATTATTCAGGTGTCGTCCATTAAAGAATATCCGCATCAACAATCCAAAGACCTATTCCATACAACAGCATTAGCACCAAATTCAAAAAAAACAATCGTAGTATAATCATAGGCTGCTTTCCTGTAAGAGAGAAGCGGTCAACAGTTTCCAGTGATGCCTGAAATACATGATGTTCTAAAAATATCAAATTCATATCGCTGATCAGCATTCATAATCCATACGTTATTCCTTGTAAAGTCGTTATCTAGAGAATGATGTATGTCAGTCACGCTGATGACTTTGGAGTTCATGGGTTTATACGGCCCCTAGCCCGGATTAAGCGAAATTACACGCAAACTACGAAACGTTACTCTATAAATCTTGCACTTATGGTATTATTCACCTGACAATACACGACAGCGGCCACACTGTCTTCCACATAATGAGATAACCGGCTTAGAACTCACCGGTCATCAGGCTCATCTGGGACATATTTTACAGCGTATGCTCGATGGAAAGTGTGAATTAGGTCAATTGTTCTCTCGCGTGTGACCAGACTGGCACTATATGGATTGGTTTGAGCGAAGGTTGAGAACGTACAGTGAGCCACACAGTGCGAGGTTTAACCAATTTGTTTCCGTCGGTTGTCATCCAGTTTCAGGCGTGTTATGTGTTCAACGCTATGTCTGGTAATGAATCAGGTAACCCGATGTCATGTTCAGATGACCAGAAGCAAATGAACTGAATGTATGCATTATTAGATTAGATCAGCCAGACGACCCTGGCCCTCGTCAAACAGACTCTTGCACAGTCCCCATACAAGCAAGACAAATTTCAAAGATGTGACTAATTGTTTTCGTTTCATAGGCTGAATATTCAAATTCCAGCATCAGCTCATCTCCCGTGATGCAACGCTTGATGTTTTGTTTTGAATCTGCGCGAACACGACACATACCAATCATACTGCGCAACTACGTCACATCGTGTGCTATAAGCAGGTAGTTTGTGGTCAATGCATTCTTGTCAGTCTTATGTAAAAAAGACAGACTTTGCTTCTGATAGACACTTGCTATCGCATCAGCATTGGGAAAGATTATGAATAATTTATTCCCTACCAGAAAACGTTGTATGTATAGTTGAACGATTATTATTCGTGTAAGCAAGGTGCCAATGCAACAAAATGGTTGTCTCCTTTGCACCTCCAGTTGATCAATTTCTGGAACTACCTCCTGGAAGGGTAGGGTATGAGGGTTAACACAGTAGTTGCAGACCGGAAATACATGTGGATATAACGTAGCAGTAGGTACCCTCCATAAAAAGTTATTTGCACACGTCAGATTGAAACGGCTTTTAATATCGTAGAGTTAACGAATGCTATAACAACATATACAACAATGGAAAGCTGCCGTTTGGGTCTATTCAACATAATGAGATGAGATTGTTTCTGTTTATGACATCATTGTAATAACCTCATAATATACATTCACTTTCGTCGGTCTTTAGTTCTGTTCAGCATCCAACACTGAACGATTCGGCCGAATCCGCGACTAATTATAACAGAAGGTGTCTGACTGGCTTCGTATCCAGAAATGTCATATCTAACTGAATCATGCTGGAGGATGTCATATCTAACTGAATCATGCTGGAGGATGTCATGTCTAACTGAATCATGCTGGAGGATGTCATATCTAACTGAATCATGCTGGAGAATGTCATGTCTAACTGAATCATGCTGGAGAATGTCATGTCTAACTGAATCATGCTGGAGAATGTCATGTCTAACTGAAGCATGCTGGAGAATGTCATATCTAACTGAATCATGCTGGAGAATGTCATGTCTAACTGAAGCATGCTGGAGAATGTCATGTCTAACTGAAGCATGCTGGAGAATGTCATATCTAACTGAAGCATGCTGGAGAATGTCATGTCTAACTGAAGCATGCTGGAGGATGTCATCGAACTATCATGATTGTCATTCATAAACTTAATCACATTCTTAGTGCTAATTCAATAAGGCTAAAACCATGCTATATGGTACTTTCGGCAGCTTTTCGGCAATATGAAAACAAGTGTTATATAGGAGACTGCAATCAAACGCATATCGGAAGCCATGCTCTCCAGTTATGATAATGACCATAACAGTTGATAGAAAAACGAGGGTTCCGCGTCATGTGGCTACTATATCTCAAGTTCGCTGTTCATCATAGAATGTGGCAGAACAATGGAACGTACAGGTTTCAGATCCGACATTTAGTATTAACCGTCGCCCACAAACGAATCTCTTAGTCAATAATTGTTGACAGTTGTCAACATTTTCAAACAGGCATACCATGAAAATAAAGAAAATGATTTTTGTCTTGCAAGAGAGAATTGAACAACAGTTTTCAATGATACCAGCAACGCAGGATGATGCTCTATGTGTAAAGTTGTGAGATATGTAAGAGGTCGGAAACAATAACGACGTCTGGCGTTTAAACAACAAACATACGACTCCGCAAGAAATTCTTCCCCGCACCTCAAATTCAGATAACACTACGGACGATTCTAAGACATTGCCTTGATATCCCAGCAGCGCTTTTGTTGCGGGTGTTCATTCGGGAGCTATGAAGTAAAACAAGGAACTCGTCTGCTGTTAATGGATGACCATCGAGGGCATCTGATGGAGTAAATGCCTCAACATGGGGTAAACATGGTAAATGCGAGAATACACAGAAAAAATCCTGTGAATTACCTATTTACCCTGTAATAGGGCATACTCCATATTACAGTATGTGTAGTCTATATTTCCAAGTCATTATCTAGAGTAGAATGTGTCTCAGTCATCCTTTGATTGTGCCTGTTCAGTTGAACACTATTGTGATGTAAAACACATAGCGTTCAAATGACCGCAGTCCCGGGATAAGTGGAATTAGAAACCTTGCACCTGATATCGCGTAGGCTACGATCGGATTTTGCTGGCTGTGGTACATGGTATGATTAACTTAGCACAGTGCATTAGTATGTAGAAATAGTAGCGTTATTACATTAGTAGCAATATTGCATTAGTATGCTTAAAGTAACATGGGATGGACTGGCATAACCTTAGCCCTTTATTGTTTGATCCCTTTCGAACTGTTTTTTTCAAAGACAAGAGTACAGTCAGAAAAATGGTGTTAATTAACACTAAAAATTGGTGTTGACTTCAACACCAAAAAACAGTGTTGAGTTACGCCCTACACCATATTGCCCCAACATCATTTATTGGTGTTAGTTAACACCGTTATTTTGGTGTTAGTTAACACCGTTATTCGGTGTTGAGTCAGCATCCGCACTCGTCGGTCAACACTAAAGAATGGTGTTGAGCCGGTTTCAACACCATTTATTGGTGTTAGTTAACACTGTTAATTGGTGTTGAGCCAGCATCAGCACTTGTCAGTCAACACCAATAAATGGTGTTGAGCCAGCTTCAACACCATTTATTGGTGTTAGTTAACACTGTTATTTGGTGTTGAGCTGGTGTTAGTTAACACTTAGTTAACATCTGCATATTAATAGAGCCTGCACCAATTTATGGTAGGTGGGCACGTACGGCATAGGTGTCTCATTCGATATATTAAAGTTGAATGCATCTGCATATTGTCAGAGCCTGCCCCAATTTATGATAGGTGGACATGCACCATTTCGTTCAGTATTCACTTTATAGGTGAACAGAACCATTCAACGAAGGATAGGTCTTTTCGTTTAGTATTCACTTTATAGGAGAAGGAACTGATCAACGCAGCGCTTAGGTGTGGAAAATCAACATATGCTTTATAGGAGATGAGATTTGTTTCTTTCCTTCGTCCGACGTTATAACTGTCAGCTATGCTGGTTTTGGAATACTCTGGGCCAGCCAGCCCGGCATTGTCTTATATAAGGATAGATGCGGGGCGCGCGGACCTCGGCGGAAGCATTAGACAGAGAATCGTAAAATCCGTCGGTCATTTGCAAATTTGTGTTTCTTTTTCCAATGAAAAGTTGAAAAGCTGGCAGTAAAGCGCACTGCGCGTCGCAATAAACCGGCAAAATACGTACAAGTAAGTTTACTCTATACGTATACGGCAATTATGACTGGAAGAATCCAACTTCTTGATCTACTTGCTTGGTACAAAGTAATTTTTCAAACCAATTCAGCTTTAAACAAACCTACGACAGCGAGCTACAGGGCGCTTACCCATCCGTCAAAATCCTGGGGTTAACACAGCGGTAAACACCGTTATTGTCAGCATATATCACGGAAAATCTGTTTTACTTTTTCCCCTCTTCTGTTTTCATAAGGCTGTTAATTATACAGATTGAATGATTGACTTAATGATTGACTTATTGATCAGGAAATAGTAATAACGCAGATATATACTTGTTTTAGCGTTATTGTCAGCATATAGCCCTTGACGGATAATTTGTTTTAATATTTTTTTTTCTTCTGCTTTTATAAAGCTGTTAATTATACAGACTAACATGTGGAGATATCAATAGAACTCACGTACTGGTATGTGCTATATGCCGACAATAACGGCGTCACCCCATAAATTTGGCAGCTGAGTTAAGCCACTGTTGTATTTATAGCTGTTTATTACTCTTTTCTGGAGTCTTTATCACACAATTGACCCTTTGAGCTGTTAGATGTTACATTAATAATAATATCTTATCGATTGCAAACGATTACCAACCTCGAAGGGGGCGGAAATCCGAATTAAAGGTGAAAAGCGCGGTCTGGCTGTGCATAGTGAATACGTCGCCATGCTTCACTTTAGCCCACGCCATAGTTGTTAGGGGCCGCCGCAAAGGCTGCTGGGATACCTCCGTCGTCCAGAATTGCATTGATATGACGTCACAGGTTCCATAGCAAAATTTGGAATCCAATGGATATCACTTGATAGAATGTGTAATATATATATCGTTTTAATCATCTCCATTGATAAACTTGATCGACATCTGTATTTCTTTCAATACAATTTCGCCATTTTCGCTGCATTTCTGGGCTTCTAGTGTCGAGCGCCTGCATGGTTGAGTAGCTGATCTGTCTCCATTTATCAGAATATAGAACGAGCCAAATGCTCATCATTATGTCTTGTTGGGCTAAAATCCGACGAAAGATAATGAAATTCCCATGATGGGCAGCGTTTTCCTCTGTATATCTGTAAATCCAATTCGCTGGCAGGTCTACATTTCAATAGCCATATGTCCAAGCATGTAATCTCTCATTCAGAGCTGCCAAGTTGGACTGATTAAATATATATGTCTATGCGAGCGCAAAGCGCGAGCGTTCGCCCTAGGCGATCTGATTGCGAGATGTCGGCCATGCTGGCGGAAGTACGCGCCACAAATAGGCAAGACTACGCGTTCAAATTGCATTTTTCTTAAATTTTGAAATTTTGAAATCGAAGTATATTCAGATATCAATTTGTAGTTGACAACATTCTTATTGGCGTAAACCAAAACGGCGAGCCTGCCGGGTTTCACATAACCCTTGTTTTTTTCAATGCTGGAATTTTAACACCATTCTCTTAACACCGTTTTTGGCGTTGAACTGGTGTCGAAACACCTCCTTTTCTTAACACTGTTTTTTGGTGTTGAACTGGTCTCAACACCATTTTTCAGTGTTAGATTTTCAACACCATTCTTTCAACACCATTTTCAGTGTTGGATTGGGTCAACACCATTTTCTCAACACCGTTTTTTTGTGTTTAACTGGCCTCAACACCACATTTTGGTGTTGAATTATGTCAACACCGTTTCTCAAAACCACTTATTGGTGTTGAACTGGCCTCAACACTTAAAATTGGTGTTGGGCCAACACCCTTTTTTTGGCTGTGTAGATTGGAAGTTGTGGTCATCATATCATCCCAGCAAGGGGTTTCTCCCACTGAGAATGTTGGCGTTTATTAATCCAAATATTCCTACTGGTTGCCGAGGTATTTGTTTAGTACAAATGTGATTTGTAGCTGAGCTTTGAAGATAAAACAGAGAACTAGAGATAAATATAGATATAGATATGATGGCTTAACTTATTTTCTAACATACTGAATATTCTCATTTAGTCTGCGTTCCATAAGCATCAGGTTTACTGCTAATTGTATGTGCCTATGGAAAATGGCTACTGACAGTGGTGTCAATAGTGAAAGATATTAAAAGTACCGTGAACGTTGTGAATCCTTATGCATGAACAGAGGAATCATAACAGTGATAATATCCAACACATATTGGCCTTAGTAACCTGTTCAGATAGCTATAATAACCACATTTATGAAAATTAATAATACTTCCCGCCCCCCACCCCAAATACTTTCATTACTTACAGGATGCTTCACATTACCAGCATAAATTTATCTGTTTAACTTGCTAAATTGTAGATATTTTATGTATAATTGGAGCGATATGGAAAAGGTGAGAAAAATTGACGTCTGGCGACTAAAAAGCAACCATGTGACACCTCGTGAAAGCTTCTCTCGGCACCTCATATCCAGACCCAAGAATACGGAGGATTCTCGGACAAAGCCTTATCTCAGCTGCGCTTTTATTGCAGCTGTCCAGGTGGAAACTATGAAGTATCCACATGCCCCCTAGTACCGGCGGAATTAGATACGCTAGCTCGGGAGCTATGATGACAGATCAGCTCAAACAAATACCTCATCTGATGTTAATGGATAAGCACCGAGGACGTCTGATGGAGTAAACGCCTCAATATGAGGTAAACGCGGGAAAATCAAGAATATCAAGAAAAACTAAGCTGTAATGCCCGACGTCGTACGGTTCAAATTTCCCACCAAAACAATAAACCTACGTATACGTGTCGAAAGACATATACAGAGGGCGAGCTTCGTGGACTAGAAAACTAACTAAAATTACATTTTGTTAACATGGTGTATGTGATGATGAAGCCACGTACTACATTCAGTTACACACAGAAGCAGGATATAACTCCTCATCTTCAGATGGAACAGTGAAAGCTTGGTGTACAAAGCTTGGTGTGCATATCACGCTATCAACGACAACTAAACTATCGTAACCAGGCAAAATTTGAAATATCGTTCAACACGTGACTCCTAGTTTGTGGTGAAAAAAGATATGTCAAAGAAATATTTTAGAAAATCACCTTCCCTTACATAATTGGTTAATGGATGTTGAACAATGGTTAATATTCGCAAAACCATACAAGGAAATGTAAGGCCATTTATTCATCAATAGTAATCCTAGTGAAAAGAATAGTCAATAACAGTGGTGCGTCTGAGGCCGCAATATTTGATTGACAAATTGACTTGATGCGGGGATATATTCAAAGTTATACACGGTCGACAGAGAATCGTGAATAGATCAATCCTATAACATCACGTACATCAAATATTCATATATTTGTAGCTCGGGGTTAAACTACTGATTCGACAAACAAATCATTTACGTGTTTGCGGCAAGTATTGACAGAAATCGTGTCCGGGTTTTTTCTAAAACCCATTATCGGGATGTCCATGTAAACTCGCAATGGATATTGATTTTCATCGACTTTTTTCACCGAATCGTATCCGAATATGTAACCAGATTTCATAATTGCCGCACCTCGTTTGTCGATTTCTCCCCAGTTAACAAATAAGCTGACAGTGGGTAAAAGGTTAATCGGTACAAATGCTCAGCAAAATGGGAGGCTTACACAATACGACCAGAAGATAACTCTAACATCCTATGCCTGACCACCACGATACAAGTGCCACAGATCTGAGAAATATCTACGCAAGTTTGAGGTTAAATATTCAGAATCATACAGATGGTTACTGTAGCTCTGTTATTTAGAAACATAGCAAAAATAGAGATTATTAATCAATAAGTTCCACATTTAAAATTTCTGTGAGAATATTATCGAGGAAGACGGCATGATATTTCTAATACACTCTTAAAATGCAGGTGTTGTACTTTAAATGATAAATGTTGGAAGCCGAACAACGTTATAGGAAGTGCTATATTTGTAACACTCGCAGAAAATCTTGAACAAAACTGTTATTTCCAACACTATAGTGGCGTATTAGGAGCAATACAACAGTTTACAGGTGCTATATTCCAAACACAATATGCAAAATATAGCCGAGAGCGGCAATGGCGGGGGCCAAGGTCAGTCCAACATGGCCGCTAACAGTGTCAGACACAAATGCAAAACAATTATCTTCCTCGGCAGAGGTTGCCTGAAGGGGTCAATGTAGCGTGACTTTTACGGTAAATTCGCACATTTGGGTGCAATGCATTTGAGAATACCGGGAAAACTATTGAAGCCACGTTGAAATGGTTGAGATATTTCCGAAAGAGCTGCTACTGGAGAATATAATTCAACAAACTACAAGGCCATACCTCTTGTAGTTCCCGTGTTATATCCGCTATAACATGTGTTCAGATTCTGGCAAATTCCAAGATGGCGAGCAAACCACGTGACCTAGAAGCACGTATTTTGCATACTCGTGATCACCATATCATAAAACATGAAATTCCTCACTTTCCCCGTCCAAATCCGTTACCTTAAAATGCGACCCCTTTGATTGGTTGCTGTCGGCTATTTTGTTTTATGGAATAACTTCTCACATAGATTTTCGAGAGATCCCGACCCTTCGATTATATGTATCAAGTTTCGTGTTGCTTGCTTTAGTTGTGCCAGAGGAGTGGAGTTGGGGTGAATTCAAGATTGCCGCTGAACGATCTGATAAACCAGAGCCAGTTTTCGATATACATTCGCTAACTCCCACGTAGATACGGAGGTCAGATACGGAGGTCGTTGGAGGTTGAAGAAAAATATGGTAATATAGCTATATTTACCCGGAGATATTTGGATATATTACCTTGCTGAAGAACTAGCCAGTAGATTTTCACAGAAATTGTGATTATGTGAAATATCAAGACTTTGACCAGGGACAAACTAAGGCCATTGTCTTTGACCAGGTGTAGCTATGTATAGGCGAAGCTAATCTGGCTCACAGATCCCGTGCTTTAATTATCCGTGCTCGTGGAACTCGAAGTGAACAAGTTCAGCAGGTAAGGGGGCTTGGGCGTAACAATTAACTATAACATTATATACAAATGCCACCCAAACCGCCAGTAAACACTCCAAGAAAAATCTGAAGAACACTGATCCGAAAAGGAGAACGTTTTCGTCGTGTTCAGGCGAACCCTCTTTCGATGCAAGCACTCCCATAGTGGGTAAAAAACCAGCGCAGAAAACCCCCCCCCAAAAAACTGTCGAAAAAATGAATGATAACAACACTACATTCGAGGTACCCGAGCAGGCCGCCATCATTGATACAAATTTTGACATGCAACTGGCCATGCGAAATATCACAGCTACGCTCGCGGAGCTGAAAGCAAATATGGTGACCAAGGCAGAACTAAGCCAATCGAATGAAATATCTAAGACACAGGTAGCAGAATCATTCGATACAGCTAAATCTGAAATTATTGCCAAAATGTCAGAACGGATAGTGGAGCTGGAGGGGGAGATTTTCGATCTAAAATCGGAGAATGACATGTTAAAAGCAAAATGGGAGCAATAGAGGAAAAGTTTCATCATGTGACGGAAGTAGTGAGTAGAACAGAAAATGAAACAAATGAGCTGGAGCAATATACCAGAAGAGCTAAATTTCGAGTGTGGGGCATAGAGGGCGACGAGAGAGGCGAGACTTTGATAGACTGTGCGAACAAAGTCAAAGACCTCTCGTTGATGGAGATATCGACATGGCGCACTGAGTAGGATATGTCACAGACAAAACCAGGCCAATTATTGTGAAGTTCGTTAGAAGGAAACACAATTTCAATCCATCGTCAAACGAAAAAAGCTGAAAGGCAAGAAATGTGTTATCAGAGCGGACCTAACGAGGAAGAATCAAGCTCTGTTGATGAAGGCATCTTCACTCTCAAATGTGGAGTCGGCCTGGTCCTCGAACGGAAAAATCTTGGCAAAGATGAGAGATGACAAAATTCATCGAATTCAGGTTTGACTCTGACTTGCACAGATTGATCAATACAAGCGGCCAACAGAATGGCAGTCTCTCCACAAGGCTTGGCAGAGGCGCAAGTGCGAACTACAGAGGGAGAGGAGGCCCCAACATGCACCGTGCCGGAGAACGTCGACAAGGCATTGATTACGTAAACGACTACTGGAAGGACAAACTACTGAACACATTAACAGAAACCGTTATCTAACTGATGAAAACATACATAATTATACTATTATGCCATTCATAATTTGAAGATTTATAAACAAAACAATATTATTTACAGAGGAATGGTAGTAAACATGCATGGCTCATGATGGCTGTACATGGATAGTCGCACTTGTCCAGCTAATCATATCATAGTAATATCGTCGCTAAATGACCAAAATGCCGTTGAACGCGACGTTAAACTCTAACCCACTCACTCACTCCACTCAACTGTTTCAAAATTAATATCATCAGATAATTCAGTAACAATGGCATTTTCATCGTCGGATGTCGTTACTCTGGTATTTCTTCTTTCCACTACCCCGAATGTGAGATAAACCATGACCATTCTCATGAAAGGTATTCAGGGACAATCAACCCATGAATATGTATTGTGTACACTGGTGGGTGACTTTTCCCTACGGGATTATGTCCTTTTTCACACCATGAAAGATATTGAGTGGAAGCATACATTACTTTGTTGTATAAAACACAGATATCAGGATATTATTATCCAGAATAACATGATCTAAGGTCCCATACTATAGTTTCCTTTAGCATGTACATGCTATAATATATGAATATGATGAATACTTGATACGTTTACAGTATACAATTGAGTAAACTTGGTTGTACATAGATATAATTGTTTTCTTGTATAGTATATTCTGATATCTACGGAAGCGTATTAATGCCAGTGTGAAAAAAAAATTCCCGAGATTTATCTCCTAATTAGGACTTATTATCTCCTAATTAGGAGATAATAAGTCCTAATTAGGAGATAATTATCTCCTAATTAGGAGATATTATGTCCTAATTAGGAGATAAATCTCGGATTTTTTTTTTTCACACTGGCACTAATACGCTTCCGTAGATATCTCGGATGATTGCGTCTGTAGTAGATTCTACTATGCCATACATTACCCGGTGTAAATGACTATAATATATATGTGAATGTATATATTTTGGTACGGATAAGTATTTTTACATGGATTACGTCGACTTGCGAATGCCAGAACGAAAAGCCTTTTCTTCCACATTTACTTTTCGATAGCAGCTATTTTTTTTACGCGCCCAGACAAACGCATTTTCTCAACAGGTCTATAAATGTCCAGTCCTTCATTTAACGCTAGCTGGCTCTAATGTGTACTGGTCAATATTGGTGTTTATGCTCGCGTTACACTGGGGATGTTTTTCCGTCTACCAATTACATATGGGAATGTACATATGCTGTTTGAAGGGGACAGACTTGCACCAGATCTTTTGCATTTTTTGTACGACCTTTTCATCCCCCGCCGGACCCCGGTCACGGGGATATAGAACTACTGTGCGAGTGTGTGGTTATTCACCGTTTATTATGATAGTTCTTAACGGTTATCTAGAAGTACGTTGATTATTTTTACGTTGAGCAAAACAAATAATAAATAATTGGTAGCGGTTTTCTTGTTTTATCTCATTAGACTGGGGAGAATTTGGCGTGAATATGTGAGCTCACGGCTATTATTTTATGTATAAATTCACTGGCCCAGTTCCACAAAAGATTACATTTGCTGTATATATTTACTCATTTCCCAATGTATAATATACATGTATCTGAGTGTGTATATTTGAAAAGGTGGCTTATTTCAAAGTTCAACTGTCACAAGGTAACGGTTTTCCTTTTTACCCCTCAGCCCATAGGGCTGTAGGGTCTTGTCGTGGCCATGAACGTACGTCCGTCCGGACGTCCGTCCGTCCGTCCGTCAACATTTTCTTGTCCGCTGAATATCTGCAGATCTATGAAGGCGGGCCTGACCAAACTTTGGTGAGAGCTTCCTAAATGTTGACTGAAGAAATGATTAGATTTTCAGATGGCTTTGATGATTTCGTGATTTTTAATTATTTTTTTTATTATTTATTGATGGCTCAGATTTTGCAATGTTATCTATGCCCATCAACATGTTCTTGTCCGCTGAATATCTGCAGATCTATAAACTTTGGTGAGAGCTTCCTGAATGTTGACTGATGAAGTGATTAGATTTTCAGATGGCTATGATGATTTCATGAATTTTGATTATTTCTTTTATTTTGTTTATTGATGGCTTGGCTTTTTGCACTGTTATCTATGCCCATTGGGAACCCTTGGTTGCATGTTTCATTTTGACTTTTGAAGGTTCCCTGATACAAGAAAGCCTGGGCCATTCAAGATTACCATTGGATGGAACTCCCCAATTCCCATATATTCTGATGCTACACTTGTACAACCTATGCACTACCCTTGGGGGATTTCTCCACCCCTGGGGCACTAAATATTAAAGTTTTGGACTTTTTCCTATTCTCAGCTTCTCAGCCTGCAGTGTACATTGCTTTTTCACACACATGCTGAATCACCTAATTTTTTTTCCTTGTATAGTAATAACTAACAGGTTGGTGACATTATTTTATTTCCCAAGTACAAGAGAAAATAACCGGCGAGGGGGTCCCCGCAGTATCGAACCCCTGTTAGGTTTGAATTTCATGTCGCCTTAAATGAAGGACAACATTTTTCTTCAATTTTGCCGCATCGATTTATCAGAAAGCTTTTGCACAAACGATATTTTAATTCAGAAGTATAATATGAAATAACTGGCAGGGGAATCCCTGCAGTATCGAACCCCTGTTAGTGTGAATTTCGCGTCGCCTTAAATGAAGGACAACATTTTTCTTCAATTTTGCTATTAAATCATTCTACTCCACATCATATGATTTATCTTAAAGCTTTTGCACAAAACATATTTATTTCAGAAGTGTAGTTTGAATTTCGCGTCACCTTAAATGAAGGACAACATTTTTCTTCAATTTTGCTGTTAAATCATTCTATTTTACATCATATGATTTATCCTAAAACTTTTGCATGAACCATATTTGTGTCCACACATTTAACTGGTACAACATAATGCTTCAATTTTTGTCACCAAACATGTTACTGTACCTTGTAAATTATTTAAAACGAGTGATTAGGAGAGTGTCAATCAGTGTGTTTCCATGCCATTAAACTTATCACACTTGTGCAATGCATAAATTGCCACTGATAAAGCTACACTTTCTTGCATGCTGTAATCCCAGCACACCACTCACATGAAAACGAAGTCTATTATATCTATCACTTTCATTTTTTGTTTCATTTGAGTTTTGGGTGCCCATACATTTTTCGGAATGCAGCCCTGATCCTACTTGACTAAACAAAAAACAGGCTGAGGGGTCCACGCACCTTTTAGGTGCTTGCCTGCAATTCATGTTGCTACTGTATTCGCGATTCCTGTTCCATTATTCGATTTTATTATCGAGTTGCTTACTTGTGCACCTCAAATTGAATGGCTGAAATATCTTAGTCCTTAGCTAATTCCTTTGGGGTAATTTTCAGCCTGTTGTCGTATTTCTAGAGGATCAGTATCTATCTAAAACAAACAGATCCCCGGAGAGATGCGATGTGAATGTTTTCGATCAATGTCTCATTGTCCCTGCCACACAAACTGATTTGTCTAAAATAACAATCATTTTATCGTTGTCCCTTGTTCTATAATAGAAAAAAAAATCCGAAATTCTGACATCACGTGATTATTCCACTAAATGGATGGTCAAATGGATATTTCTAAGGCGAGTAATTGGAGTAACATACCTTGGACTGGTCTGTAGTATCGGCTCACGGGAGACAACTCACCGTCATCTGGTGTGAAGAAAACTACCCCGTGAATCAGACATGTGCCTGTAATAGAGTCGTAGAAAAACGACATGCAGTTTTCGTCTTTTAAATATAGGCTATACTCACCTTAACAGTCAGAAGCCTTTAGTTTGAGCTACAATCCATCGTGGAAGAATCGGTGATGCTCACGAACATCACAAAAAGGAACCAGCCCCTATGTATTTCCTGCCACGAGAACCTCACAGTTAAATTTATTTTGATCAGCTCTATAGATTTCAAGATTTTGGGAGATTATTTGTACCGAGCAGTCAGTTCTGAAAATCTGAGATTTGATTTTTATCGGGTTTACCAAGGGTAAACCCTATATTAGTATCACTTTTCAGTTTTTTTTCTTTTTTCTTCTGCACATGTGTAGTTTTGATCTCCTGCCCGGAGACTGTTCTCATTTGATGTCCCTTAGAGCATTCACAACAGGCCTCGCACAAGCCATGCAATTCCAGGCGCTAAGAGTAATGGAATTTCGTTGAAAGGACATGGAAAGTCAGAGGAAATATATGTACAGAGTCCGGGGAAAATGAGTGGAAAAAGCTAAGTTATTCTCTGAAGTTCAGCGAAATTTGTTGCGGAATAAAAATCCAAACAGCCGTGAAACGTGTTTGCTGGTGACCGAGTTTCGCCAGATTGGAACGAGGTCAGACAGCTCATTTACATATTTTGTGTAGCCCATTGGTTAAACTAAACTCGTGACTGTTTCCCGCTGAATTAATATTCATATTCTGTGACGTGTATTGGTCGAGGTCATAATGTCGACAGCTGATTGGCTCACGCTCTTGACATCTATACTAATTTACGTATCCAGAACGCAAAATGGTACATCTTCAGAAAATTAATGACCTATTAGGCCTATCCCAAAGTTCACAAGATCATTATTGTTTAGCATCATCAGATAAACAAGAATAGTACGATCAGACAACATGCAGGCGAAAATACTGTATAATTGACGTAATTCGTTGTTTTCCGCGTTTCAATGGTTGATCTTCAATGCATAATGTAGGTCAACTAAATTTATAATGTCTGCTGCTTCAAACGAGTAGGCCTACAAGTACGTTCAGTTTTATTTTTTTAACGACAAAACTTGCATAATGTTAGCAACAAAAGTACATATCATCGGGCGTATGAACAGTACTATGTATTGAATGAAGAACAGAAATGCTGCAAATGCCCTGACCTGATCATGTACATGTAACGCTAAGAACCTTGGAATAGGTCATAAATTTCCCGAAGACGTACCGTCTTGCATCCACCTTTAACCAAAATCATATTTAGACTTATTTGTTGGTCAAAATAGCTAAAATTGGTTTTGGTTAAAGGTGTCCTATTTTTGTAACAAAGAGAAAATCCACACCGAAAAGTGCCTAAAAATACGAAAATAAGCCAACTTACCAACTTTAGTGAGCCATAAATCCGTTTTCGTGCATCTGCAGTCCTTCATTATTTCGGATCTTATAATTCAGCATGAAGGCTGTACAAAAAGGTCCATTTCATATCCCTTTGATAAAAGTGAAAGTTTGGCCCTTCAAACTGAACAGCTTGAGGACGATTCCGTATGTCAAGCGAACACCACCATTCTTCCCAAATATGACACTAATAAACTCCTCTGATGCAAGTAAACCCGATATCAGTACTTTAAGTACTTTGATTAATTATTTAAACCACCAACCGCCTGTAATCGATACCGGTATAGCGTCTGTAAACAATACCAGTAGAGCGTCTGTGAGCCTGTGATACCAGTTTTTTAACTGCTTAATTAAATCTATGCAGGGACATATTTACAATGATAGACCGGGTCGATAGAGAACTATGAATCGATGAAACTATTGCAACACATACTCATAAAATATAGGGGGGGGGGATTTGGCTTAACGTCACACTCAAGGTTGTTTCACTCATATGGATTGGAAGCTGGAGAGAACCACCACCCGTCTCCAAGTAACTGACAAACTTCCTCACATGCACCAGCTGGGCCAGATCCCGTGCCGGTTCAGCGGTGTAAGGCTAGCGGTCACTAACGGAGGTCCCCCATTAAAATAGATCAGAGATAAATGTTTAATGTAAACAATTCCTTTACGAATTATGTATATCTGACAGAAATATTCGGAATGCCCGCTAAAAGAAGGTGACGTATTTTCTGGTAGACCAAGTCCACATGAGATGCGGTTGTTTTGGAGCTACACATAGCCTGATATATCTCTCCTCTTTTTCTTTCCCCTAGGTTTATCCGTGGAAAACGTCATCCCTTTGAACACCATCAACTCATTCTCCATTAAATACCTCTTCCACAGACTTTATTTCATTGACGTTTCTTCTGTTTGTTAAGATATCCAACAAGACTTTGGTGTAAGACCTCCAACTGAAAAGGTAATATCCTGGACAAAGTACTGGCAACACAACTTGTAGCAGATCCTTTGTCAACTATATTACACCAAATAGTTGACAGTTATCTACAACAATTTTGTGCCATTATATTTCCCCAGGTTACTTGCCTGATTACACATTCGCTCCTGCAGATAGTGTGCGATGCTCACCATCTTTTTCACGTTATTTGTTCCGGTCCTTTGATCAATTGTATGTATATATATATATGATCCATTCCTAAAGCCCAATCCACACTACGAACATTTTGAAGTATTAGAACAGAAGTTTGTTCGTGGTTTCGCTCGTGGTAACCTCACACTGCGAACATTTTATCTTGACCGCCAGTCGCCTCGATCAAGCAGCGAGGCTGCCGGTCATGTGATGGGAGCCATTTTGTTGTGTCGTGTGAGAGCGGCTTCGTCACATGACCGACAGCTGTCAGATGATTGGATAACTGTTGGAAAATGTTCGGACACATGTTCGCGATCACCACACGCTAAGGACAAACACTGTTTTGAGGACGAAAACATGTTCCGAAAATCAAACATGTTTGATTCACGAACTTGTCCCTCGAACAGAAAGTTTCTGGGCACCTCACACGGCAGACAAAACATGTTCTGAACAGCGTTTTTGTTCTAATACAACAAAATGTTCGTAGTGAGTTGGGCTCTACGTGCATTTAACAATTTTTGTATTATTTGATATACAAATTTATACGCCTCACCAGTCATGTGAGCGGCCTACGTTTCGTAACTTATGTCTACTTCCGCTTAACCCGGGGCTAGGGGCCGTATGAACCCATGTACTTCAAGATCCTCCTGATACTCATATGAACAGTCACAATCAAAGCGTCACTGATATACATCATTCTTTAGATGACGATTTTACTACGAATATTATGGATTAAGAATACTGATCAGCGATACGGATTTGATATTTTTGGAACATCATGATGTCTTGCCGGCATCATTGAAAACTGTTGACCGCTTCTCTCTTACATGAAACAAGCCTATGTTTATGTATACTATGATTATCTTTTTGAATTTGGTGCTAATAATGGAATATGGAATAGGTCTTTGGAATATGGACGCGGATATTCTCTAATGGACGACAGCTGGGTTATGAATGATGGACTAGACGCTTGTAATTTCGATCGGATCACACTAGGTTCTGATATGTTGTGGTTAGTCCAAATTTAAACTGAAAAATCTATTCAAATTTGTGACAAACGTTATGAGACCTGCTCAAATAAACCATGATTTTGTAGTTCATGTTTGATCATATACCAGTATTTCCTAGTTTCAGTCAGACAGAGACTACCTACGAAAAAGGGCTCGGATACAAGTGATATTTTCGTTCTCCTATTCGGAATCAAGAGAAGTCGCAACACTTTTTAAAAGTAATTTCGAAGTTGATGGATATGTAAGAGATTTTCTGGCCCTTGCTATGAATGTCGAAAACAGTAGATTGACATTAATCAATATTTATGGCCTGGATTCAGATAGCCCTGGGTTTCTAAAAATCATCTCTGGTATCATATCAACTTTCGCAAACTCATCATGCATAATTTGTGGGGATTGAATCTAGTAGCCAAGCTGTTGGATCAACAGATGACGAGGGCATGATTCGCATCATACCATTTTGTGATGGTCATTCGGTGTACACGCAAGCACGGCACCACATATATAAATTATATGTACCGCGGTCGTTCTGTGTTTTAGATTTATTCACGACATTCCGTGTATATCTTACTTGTTTTCCCATTTAGTTCAGTACTTGTTTCAAATATGCGACAACTGGAGGATGAGGGCCACTACAACGAAAAACATGCTGCTGGTATTTTCCCAATAGCATACTGGATAATTATCGATTTAGAGCAAAAGATATGTAAACTCATGGGTTACCGGGACTGAAACAGGAACAGGTGTATCAACAAATGTACATTGATTCATATTTGAGGAAGGTGACGTAGACAAAGACACACATAAAGAGGGCGGTAGTTTACAGTAACATAATAAAAAGAATGAAATAATATATTACATTCAAAAGCAACATATGATAATAGTCTCACATGTAAGCAGACGAACTGCTTTCCTTATGATCAATAACCATTTACCAAATATATCAACATATAATACAGACTTAGCTAAGCTTTGTTAGAAGACATTGCAAATGGGCAGCCGAAATGAATAGCCTTCTCAGTAAATATATTTATTCTCGAAGACAAATAACTGTAAAGTAGTTAGCCAGTTAACGCTATCTGGCCTGGGCTTTGTGGGACCTGTCCAGGCCTGGGGGGCCGAAATGTCCCCCCCCCCCACCTCTAATTATTTTTCTCATCCCTTGAGCTAGGGGGCTGAAGCTTACCACACGATACCATTGGGTCAAGCTCTACCAGAAAATGCAAAAAATCCAAGATAGCCGCTTTGATGACGTCACAGTGACGTCATTTTCAAAAACGACATTTTTTGGTCGATTTTTCGGTCGGATTTTCCGATTTTTTTTATTTATGCAATTTCTCCACACAAACCGCATGATAAATTAGTAAATATTAATGTGATGTGAAATAAAATAATTTTTGCCCACTTTTTATCGCGGAAAAGCAGAAATTTTGAAGAAATGTGAAAAAAACATCACTTTTCTGGTACCCCATGTGGCCGCCATCTTGAATTTACCCATGATCCTCTGCTCAGGGGTTATGCAAATAGGCTCAAAATGGCCCCAATATGATAAACTATAAAGTCGCGGAGTTTCAGCACTCCATTTTTCGTCGTTCCGGAGATAGCCCAGAATGTTTGGTAGGGTTAAAGGAAACAAATAACCAAGTCGTGAATAATCCATAGGAAATAATATAAAACATTGCATACCTCAAGGTGTTGACAATTCCGGCCAACCAATAAGGACGCCACAAGACATTTCACATGTCCTTCCCCAAGAAAGACCGGGCCGTTCCCAAGAATGACAAGACCGGTATGGTAAATTATTCAGAAAACCACATGTGCAAACAACAGTAGTATGGTAAAACCTTATCATTAAAGATATGCAAACAATCAATCGTAATTACCTGCCGATACCCGAAGTATTCCATCTTTTATTAATATAAATTTGTTGAAACGAAATTGTATAACCAATACTGTATAATGATTGAGTATACTTCTATAAGGATTTTGTTTAATCAACGGATCGTGTAGATATTGATATTCGTCTGATCAATGATACATGATACGGAGGTAAACATCTTGACATCATACCAAAGTAAGCCAGTGTAGTCGTTATGTAATCGAAATGGTATTACAATATCTGTTGTAGTGACAGATAAATGTGAATGAGTTTTGCATTGAAAGTCTCCCCAGGCAACGGACACGAATGTATAATTCCTACTTCTTAACCTATATTCATCGAAACTATTAAGCAACTGAGCACAAAGAACATAGTCTGAATATATGCCACTCCAGAATGAACGTGTTTCCCTATCTCTTCTGTGGAGCTGTTCTGGCTGTGGTTATTTGTTCTGCTCTCGGAACTATACATCAAGAGCTGTATTCGATAACTGTGTGTGAATTCGATGGAAAGGTCATGCAAACTTCTGCAAGACTACGAACAAACGGCGAATCTCGCACCTTTTGTAACTTTCGGTGTTTAAAAGATGAAAACTGCATGTCGTTTTTCTACGACTCTATTACGGGCACATGTCTGATTCACGGGGTAGTTTTCTTCACACCAGATGACGGTGAGTTGTCTCCCGGGAGCCGATACTACAGACCAGTCCAAGGTATGTACAATAATTACTCGCCTTAGAGATATCCATTTGATCATCCATTTAGTGGAATAATCACGTGATGTCAGAGTTTCGGATTTTTTCTCTATTATAGAACAAGGAACAACGATAAAATTATTGTTATTTTAGACGAATGAGCTCGAGTGGCAGGAACAATGAGACATATTAATCCAAAACTTTCACATCGCATCTCTCCGGGGATCTGTTTGTTTCAGATAGATACTGATCCTCTAGAAATAAGACAATAGGCTGACGATTACCCCAAAGGAATTAGCTAAGGACTAAGACATTTCAGCCATTCCTTTTGTGAAAATCCGCCATCCTCCATATGCAGGTCCGTACTGCACTCAGTACTTGCCTTGCGTGGAAACGGACTGTGCGCTAAGGATACTAGGAGCAACAGCAAGTTTACGGACGAAATAGCAGTCTAGTTCGAATTATTCCATTGTAAGCTTACTTTATGTGGAAAAGGTCCGGATGGGAAAGACCTTTATCCTTGTCAGATGGCAGGGATGAAATGGCATATGCACGACTCTTCAGCTGAAACGGCGTTCGTTGGATAAGAACATCTTAATTAAAGACACCCAAAGGGGGTTTGATTCTTAATTCGGAAAGGTGATGATGTTGCGAATGTCATAGGAAAAAAACAATAATAATACTGCTGGTCATCGTTATGACAAACCAGCCCTCTTTTATGGTATGGTGTTGTCAGACGGCCAATGACTAGCTCTATGTATGATTCCCTCTCCAACTACGTCTGACCAGTTGGGCTGATGGAATTCTCCCATTAGGTATGATTCCCCCTCCACCTACGTTTGACCAGTTGGGCTCATGGAATTCTTCCACTGTCAGAGTTTGTAACCTCCTAAACTCTCGCTGTTACACTCTCTGACAACACGGTGCGCATGCGCATTCGGTCTGTATCGATTTTGAGCCACACAGGAAGCATGTATCTACAAAAGAGAGAGATGGGAAATGCGCCCAGTTTATATTGTAAGAGAATTAACACGTGTTATGCTATTTTTTTTTTGCACCATAACACGCAACGCAAGGTCTTGTTTAACTGTGGCATGCTGAGCCCACGCCACTCCGTTGACAAGCGGACTATACTGATTGACCGAGAGACATACGCACAAAAGCTGCTTTCCGCGATTTTAATCCCAGGGCAATCAAAGGGTATATCTGACAATAAAAGGTATACAATCTTATACCATGAGAATGGCTCCTAGTGGTGCATCAGGATAGAGCGGGCAAGTAAGATGGTATCGTTTATGCACTCTGATATTATATGTAAGACGTCTGATTACTGAACATCGTATCTAACACTTGCAATCCAATCGCGAGCATTTAGCAGACATACGTTATTAAAAAGTATGGTCGTCCAATATTCAGAAGAATTTCCTTCTTCATATGGCAGTATTAGATAATAGCTTATTGCCAAACTCGGACCAGGCAAATCCAGCTAAATATAAGCAAGTTTTCTAACAAAAAAGAAAAGACCAACATTTCCTCTATCAAATCAGTTGGACATTTGAAGTTTCTGCCATCATATTCATATCAACGACGTGTGTCCCGTAATAAAAATGGATTACGCGCAACATTGAAAGGGTGGTAGAAATCGATGCTGGTGTATTGACAAGAAGTCATATGACCCCAGAGACAAATCAACTGACTGGATATTTCTAAAAGCATCAGAAGAACTAAACGTGGTCCCTGTGATGATTTGTATCCTCGAGACGCTTTTATTGTAGCTGTTCATGTGGACATATCGAATAACATGACCACAACGCCCCTAGCACCGACTTGAGCGGTATTATATGCAAGTATCACGTAGCAATTATGTAATAGTTCTATGAAGTCATCTGATGAAAAATGATTAAATATGTGACTGCCAGACAAAAAAAAAACGGCCCCAAACGAGAGAGTATTTATAGAATGCAAGTTCTTATTCTCAGATGTCTCAGACGTTCTCTAGAGTTTATTAGCGTATCTCGTGCAAGCAGCACTTGAACACGTATCTTCCAAACGACAGGTAGCAGATAAAATGATAGTTCACAATAATGTAATTCGATCATTGAATCAAGGTTCTACAGTTTGCCTCGATCAAATACAGATATTACATAATTAAGGTATTGATTCGTGCAATTCAGGATGAGTTATGACGACATGAATAGGCTGAGCAATGAACTACGGGTAAAAAGATTCCGGATGATGATGTCTGAGAGCCCATTAGTTTGCAACGAAGTGTTCTCCAACAGGACGTCCAGGAGGTATTGTCCTTACACCTAGACTAGCCCTATTAGGATATCGTACAAAATAATTAGCTCTATGGGGATACGGCTTTGTCCTGGCGCACGTGATCTGCCCAGTCTATCGAGGAATTAATTGGTTCAATTTCCCTGGCGTGGAGTTTTTGGACCTGAAGAGTGTTAATTATGTCTGTTAATAGTATCTGTGTACAAGAAAACTGATCGCCGATATATTAATGTCAGAAGCCAAAAAGCATTTTTGGGGTGTACTGCATACACGGGGTATCACTAATGGAATGTCTCTTTGTAGAGTTGTTTGAATCTCCCATTAAAAATATCTATGTGAAACTTGGGTATGAGAGTGAGTGAGTTAGGGTTTCACGTCGCGTTCAGCGCTATTTCGGCCATAGAGCGATGATATAACTAGCTACGATATGATTAGCTGGAGTATCCATGTACAGTCATCATGTGCAACACAATATATCAACAACATTCAAAGCCCGTTCCTTCTCATTCACCAAGCGCTATATAGACATTATAGACAATATAGGCTATATCGCTGTGGATGATTGCTTAGAGATGACGCAGTCAAGGATATATATCCACCTTAACTGGAATTGAAGGAAGCTACATATAGCCCTAACGGCACATCGTATTTAGACCTATATCTCTATAAACATGAAGCGGACCTTCTCTCTCGTCTACTTTACGACAACAAGATGATTACAATTTCGACATCGTAAACTATCCAAGTGGGATCTGCATATGACGCATACGCATCTTGCCTAGTAGCATTTGCTAGATCCTGTGTTAAATGTGACGATTTTAATCAATGTCAGAAAACATTATTGCAGAACCTCATAAAACAGGACTAAACCGCCAAGCGCCTCCACTCAAAATTTCTCAAATTTGGTGATACATATCGCATGCTGAAAGCAAATTATGAACGTAGCGTGAAAGATCTATGCTGTTACGTTTCGAAACGTCTGTCTACTTCCGATTAACCCGTGACTGGGGCCATATCAAGATTCTCATGCTGGTCATACGAACAGCCACAATCAAAGCGTGACAGAGATACATCCTACTCTAGATACTTTAACTAAAGTCATATGGATTACTGATCAGCGATACGGATTTGATATTGTTTTAACATCATGATGTCTTTCCGGCATCATTGAAAAATGTTGTCCGCTTCTGTCTTGCAGGAAACTAGCCTATTTTAATGTATGCTATGATTTATTTTTTTGGAGTTGGTGCTAATGCTGTTGTATGGAATAGGTCTTTGGATTATGGACACGGACATTTTTTAAAGGACGACGGCTGAATATTGAATGACGGATTAGACGCTTGTATTTTTGCACCAAATGCATTCGTCAAATCGAATGATATATTTCTTGAAAGGTGACAAATCGAGGACTCCCGCTGACTAAACCTGAATGTTCAGAATTGAAAGGAAAATATAGGCTTGTTATTTCCCATTGGTATGAGTTTCTTAATGGAGTATGGCCTTCTAAATTTGTCACCAATATTTTGAACAAAAGGCGTGCCTCATGTTTTTGTTTATCATCTCATAGAAATGAACACTGAGACAGTTTAATAAAGATCTTGGGCACGTTTTCTGTTTTCATGTGCATATTTCATTATTAATATAGAAGTAAATCAAGGATGTTATTGATTTTAACTTTCAAATAGGTTCAAAATATGATAAATTACAAAGTCACGGAGTGTCAGCTCTCAAGTTTTTGTGGTTACGGAGATAACCCTAACTCTACAAGGCCTGAGGGAGTCATTATGCGACCGCTACCAAACCTTCCTTCTTATCTCCGGAAAGACAGAAACTTAAATTACAACACATATAAGGGAAGTGGGAAGAGGTGCCGACATACTGACTGCGTCACATGACTTCACAGAATAGTCTTCTGGTTAACCTATTGCAGCTGACACTGCAAGACTTTGTAGTTTATCAGATTGGGTTCATTTTGTAGAGGATCATTGGTAAATTAAAAATGGTGACCATATGAGATAGCAGAAAAATGATGTTTTCTTAAAAATTCCTGATTTAATGCAAAGACAATTGGGCAAAAGCTATTTTAATTTACATCAGATTATTATTTACTAATTTATCATGCAGTTTTTTATGAAGAGAACACATAGATAAAAATGCAAATCTGACAGAAGAATCACCCAAAATGCCTTGTTGAAAATGTCGTCACTGTGACGTCATCTTTCCAGCCGTCTTTGATTTTGTCTACATTGTCTAAAAGAATTTCCCAAGGGTGTGGATTGGTAAGTTTCAGTCCCCTAGCTCAAGGGATAAATAGAATATTTAAGCCTGGACAGGTCCCAAATCACCCAAGTCAGATAGAGGTAAGCGAAAGTAGACTTGTAGCGCTAGAGATCCTGTACGCTATACGATCGTATGTTGTCATCAGTTTGAGAACCTGACCTAGGTGAATTAGGCAGTAAATATTGGGACTTGAAGAAGCCCTTCATTACACAATATATTGATATTTCTTTTGCAAAACAAAATATGAGAATATTTAAGCCGGGGGCCGTGCGAGATAAGGGGCCTAGATTTAGCTCCCGTTCGCAACTCGAGCTGACCAATTTCTGAACCTGCATTCTTCAAGAGTAGGGCACGTGGGTTATCCCAGGGGGGATCCCAGGGGTGGTAGGCTGAACATTCGTGTGGGCATATAAAGCTAGCTACACCGGTTTTGCTGAGAGCGGTGTTGATATTAATTTTCCAAAAATATTGCGGGGGCAGGGGAACGTGTAATCATTTGTTTATAATTGGAAGAAGCAAAACGATAGATGTTATACACCAAATTAAATCTCTTTTCGCTTGAGAATAAAAAAAGAGAAAAATTTAGATTTTTTTTCGACTTAATAATGACGTCACAATGACGTCATAATTACCTTTGACCCCCACTAATCTATTTAGAGAAATGGAAAGGAATTATGATCTGAGACTTTCTGACATCATCCTTTGCCCTACTCTGGTCATTTTAAGTCCTGGTGGCAAAGGATCATGAGTATGTACAAATTTGCATTTGAAAGAGGTATTGAAATATTTTCGTTTTCGGCCAGATTTTGGCATTTCTTTAGCAAAAGGTGCATGAAATTAATTTAGCTGTTCGGAAATAATGTTTTCTTGTCTCCAGAAATATTGATGGGAGAAATGGTTAGAAATCTTGAAATTCAGCGCTATGATCGACCACAAGTAACTTCCAAGAAAGTGATGCCATCGAAGCAGCCAAATTAGTTCGTTTTCGTTTTCTGTTTGAGCTGTCAAATATTGCATTTAGGCGACAGATCAGTCACTTTCTTTAGTTTAACCGCATATTTACTGCAACTTGATTGACCGATGTATTATATTCAGAAACATGTGTAACATAGATGTATCAAGCTCATTGTGGATCTGGTGCATGGACATCGCTTCAATCGCGCTACAAAATATAATCATAGTATCAAAATTCCTTCTCAATCACTGTAGAAAGATTATTCAAGAGCGATCAAAGAGAAGGCGCCAACAGTTCAATTTATGTAAAATACTTGGAAAGTCAGTTGAGGTATTATTGAATAATAATAGATAAATGTATAACAGTAGATAGCAAAACGAATGTTCAACATCAGTAGATCATGTGGGCCAGACGAAGGGTCATTAATTAGAGTAGGTGAACCAGGTGTAGTTTAAAAAAAAAAACAGTTATAATAATATAACAACTTAGAAACGATTCAGAGCAAGCTATGATCAGAGGTGAAAATTCCACTGGAGTCTTCACAAAAAAAGACAAATAATAGGTCCGAGAACTAATTCGCTCTGTTCATTGTCATCTGCTTTGCATGCATATACAACTAAGGATACTGTTTCTTCGTTTTGACTAATTATCTCTATTAGGTAGATTAGATTCGCATTTTGGATGTTTGAACAACTGATGACTGCCCTTTCGCGATGTATGTTATCCATATCTTCGCAGATGAATTGAATTGACATAGTTCGATAGATACATGTTCGTTTATGTCTTCCTTACCCAAACTAAAACGGCGTGGATACCTACCCCAGCTGATTAATAATTGTACCCCATACTATCTCATCGAGGGTTTGATTTTTTAAGTCCGCGGAACTAATGTCATTATGACATAGGGAATTGTCGAAATACTATGGAAAGTTTGATGTGGAAATATTGCTATATTACAATACGCATCAGCTTATGAGGACCATCACTTATAAGAAACGAGAAAACACAACAGAAAAAACTTATACATCGGTAAGATATGCCATTTGTCAAGCTATAAATTAGAGGAGGGCTATGGAGCAAGAATATGAGAGTACGCCACACCACAGTGTCATGGAGTGAAACGAAATATGCAAATCCAAATACAGAAGTATAAGAGAAGATAAAAAGATAACAAATATGAGCACGTGGATTGGAGCGATATCCAAGAGGTGAGAAACATTGACGGCATCTGGCGACTAGGAAGAAACAATATTACAACGCTTATTATAGTCCGTGGGCTGAGTAGGCCCACCTTGCACCCCCACCACTCCCCAAAACTATGATTTTTTAGTACTTTGGAATATGCTGAAGAAGAAAATATATGTTAACACGCGAGATATTGGGATGAACTGGCAGATCAGAGAAGTTAAAAATTGCACCTAACGCCTCTATTTTGCGCTCACGGTAAGGGGGTGGGGTTGCCAAAATATTCCTAACTTTTTTATTTGTTGTCCAATTGATTGAAATGAGGTATCTTGTTGTTCAGCATTAATGGAGGAATCAGTCCGATACAGCAAACGTTCTAATATTTCAACATTATGACGTCAGTAGGGGGCCACCTCCAAATTTCACGAATAAAATATCAAAATTGACTAGCTACAAGCAATACTGATAACTAGTCATATTTCTGCAACATTATCTATGTAACCTGGTTTAATATGTTGTTTTCATTTGTATTTTGTGCTTCCATACATTGAAATATTTCCAATGTTGTAAAATAGCACTAATATGGATAACTAACTTAGCACTATGTTACAGATGCAATGAATAGCAGGGGTGAGGTTGCTAAAATGTTCTTAACTTTTTTATTTGTTCTCCAAATGATTGCAATGAGGTATCATTTTATTCAGCATAAACGGAGGAATTAGTTCAAAACAGCAAACGTTCTAATATTTCAATATTATGACGTCAGTAGGGGCCATCTCCAAATTTCACGAACAAAAATGTCAAAATTGACTAACTACAAGCAATACTGGTAACTAGTCATATTTCTGCAACATTATCTATGTAACCTTTATTATTTGTTGTCCAATTGATTGAAATGAGGTATCTTTTTATTCAACATGAGCCGGAGAATCAGGCCAATATAGTAAACTTCTGATATTTACTTATTGTGACGTCACTAAGGGGTCATCTACAATTTTCATATGAAATCGTATTTTTACCAAAATTGTTACCTAAAATGGTTCAAATGATTCTTTTTGGTTAGCCGAACACATGCAGGATACAAATATATTTGCTAGTAAGCGTTGAAGTAACATTCAACATAAATATGCAAAGTAGAATATCAAGATTTATTTATTTGAAAAGTTCGTTCGTTTTCTTTATGGGGGTGAAGGTATCTAAATGGTTATAACTTTTTTATTCCTTGTCCAGTTGAGTGAAATGAGGTATTATATATGCGACATAAACTGCAATACTGGATATTAACAATGGTGAGCAGGGGTCAAAGTACACTTCCGGTCACGGAACCGGAAGTTGTCGCAAGACAGGTAGCGCCCCTTGTCGGAAATAGGTCAATAAGAACCAATTTAGCCTGTCAATGGTCAAAAGAGCCAATATAGCCTTTACATCATGTCAATGATTAAAGGTCATTTCCGGTCACATGACAGTAATCATGAAAAACCCGGATGTAAGATGAGGACCCGGATGAAGTCCACAGTACCCGGATGGTAGACATAGGAACGACGAGAAAAACCCACTGGGAAACCCGGATGTTGACAAGGTCCGAGATGTAAAATCCACTGCCCACACATACACACACACACACACACACACACACACGCGCGCGCGCGCAATGTGGCTCAGTCGTACACCAGTACATCTCGGTCCTCGACTTGGGGGTAGTTGAATTGAGTATGCTAAAAATAGATTACCAACTAGCGTACTATAAAAGGAAAGCGGCCTTTCATCAGACACTCTGAGACAGCGGGAACTCCCACCCATCGCCTACTCAGCCCACGGACTATAACTGGACTGTCATGCATTATACCATATCTTTGATGTATTATACCTTATCTGTGCTGTATTATAATCGAAGAGGTATCAATGTGAAGCACTCGTGGTTCCGATTGGAGGGGCTGGGTCGTGGAAATGACGTCATTCTGCACATGTGCAGTTGTGGAGTAGCAGTAAAAGGGAGGTTGCGGAAATGTGCAAGAGCACTATATCACATCGGGGTATATATTTCATCCAAGTATAGCGGATAGCGGTTGTCCTGAATAACAACAAGTTCAGCAATGTTTATACAGTTTATTATCCCCAATGTTACATCATACCCAGGCTGGGGGAGCCGCCCTGGGAATGTTTAGTATGTTCACAACAAAACAAATTGAAATATCAAACACCATGTTTTATTATTTAACGCACCGTCACATTAGGTACAAGTGTTTACTCAGCATGTAGACGTAGAGAGTATATACGGCATGTTAGGCTATTCATCAGTGCACGGGTGACGCATTCAGCCGAGAGAGTTGACCAGTTTAGCCACGAAGAATGTAACATTGGTAATCCTCTTCACTCTTGGTGTTGGGGCGTTGGCGTTGTGCCCATTCCAGGGGATCCACGATGTCCAGTTTCTCCAGCATCGTCTCTAGCGACGCCCGGCAAATGATGGTGAAAGGATGGTCATACACTTGGTTGTTGGCACTGGAATAGAAATAGCGCAGTTGATGATCCATCATCTTATGACGTATAAGATTTACCCGAAAGCGACATTTATTTTGAAGGCCGTACTTTGGTCATAGAAGATGGCTTCCTGCGTAGACGGGCGAGGTCGGTCAGTCGGAAATTGTAGATATCTTGAATAGGGCGATGACGGTGGAAACAGTGCCGTGTCATGGGCCAATGGCGCTGAAAGATGTCACTCACTGGATGGGCGTCCTATAAGAGATCGCTAGGAACATTTATAGGCTCGTCCGCGAAGTGTACTTTGCTCTCCATGTCATACAAAATCTGGCCCAAGGTCTTGTCGTCGGAATTTGCCTATTGAATTAGGGCGACATCATCATCATTATCGGCCCTCGCGAGATGGGTGGGAGTTCCCGCTCTCTCAGAGTGTCTGATGAAACGGCCAGGCCGTTTCCCTTTTATAGCACGCTAGCTGGTGATCTATTTTTACCACACTCAGTTCAACTACCCCCAAGTCGAGGACCGAGATATACGGTGTACGACTGAGCCGCATTGCGTGTGTGTGTGTGTGTGTGTGCAGTGGATTTTATACTCCGGACCTTGTCAACATCCGGGTTTCCCAGTGGGTTTTTCCCGTCGTTCCTCCGTCTTCCATCCGGGTACTGTGGTTTTACATCCGTGTCCTCATCTTATATCCGGGGTTTTCCATGTTTACTGTCACGTGACTGGAAATGATCTTTAACCATTGACATGATGTAAAGGCTAAATTGACTCTTTTGACCATTGCCAGGCTAAATTGGTTCTTATTGACCTACTTCCGACAAGGGGCGCCACCTGTCTTGTGACAACTTCCAGTTCCGGTCCCGGTACCGGAAGTGTCCTTTGACCCCTGCGCACCATTGTTAATATCCGGTATCGCAGTTTATGTTGCATATATAATACATCATTTCAATCAATTGGACAAGGAATAAAAAAGCTATAACCATTTAGGTAACTTCGCCCCATACAGAAAACGAACGAACTTTTCAAATAAATAAATCTTGATATTCTACTTGGCATATGTATGTTGAATGTTACTTCAGCGCTTGTTAGCAAATATATCTGTACGGTATCCTGCATGTGTTCGGCTAACCAAAACAGAATCATTTGAACCATTTTAGGTAACAATTTTGGTAAAAATACGATTTCATTTGAAAATTGTAGATGACCCCTTAGTGACATCACAATAAGTAAATATTAGAAGTTTACTATATTGGCCTGATTCTCCGGCTCATGTTGAATAAAAAATACCTCATTTCAATCAATTGAACAACAAATAATAAAGGTTACATAGATAATGTTGCAGAAATATGACTAGTTATCAGTATTGCTTGTAGTTAGTCAATTTTGACATTTTTGTTCGTGAAATTTGTAGATGGCCCCCTACTGACGTCATAATATTGAAATATTAGAACGTTTGCTGTTTTGAACTAATTCTTCTGTTTATGCTGAATAAAAAGATACCTCATTGCAATCAATTGAACAACAAATAAAAAAGTTAAGAACATTTTAGCAACCTCACCCCTACTATTCATTGCATAAGTAACACAGTGCTAAGTTATTTATACATGTTAGTGCTAGTTTACAACATTGGAAATATTTCAATGTATTGAAGCACAAAATACAAATGGAAACAACATATTAAACCAGGTTACATAGATAATGTTGCAGAATTAGGACTAGTTATCAGTATTGCTTGTAGTTATTCAATTTTGACATTTTTTTCGTGAAATTTGGAGATGGCCCCCTACTGACGTCATAAAGTTGAACTATTAGAGTGTTTGCTGTTTTGGGCTGATTCCTCCATTTATGTTGAACAAAAAGATACCTCATTTCAATCAATTGGACAACAAATAAAAAAGTTAGGAACATTTTAGCAACCCCACCCCCTTACCGTAAACGCAAAATAAAGGCGTTAGCTGCAATTTTTAACTTCTCTGATCTGCCAGTTAATCCCAATATCTCGCGTGTTAACATATATTTTCTTCTTCGGCATATTCCAAAGTACTAAAAAATCATAGTTTCGGAGAGTGGTGGGGGGGGGGGTGCAAGGTGGGCCTACTCAGCCCACGGACTATTAGGGAAGTGGGAAGAGGTGCCGACATACTGACAGTCACATGACTACACAGTATAGTCTTCTGGTTAACCTATTCTAAAGCACCTACCAAGAATCTAACTATTCGTGCTGTGTTGTATCTCAGTTACGCTTTTATTGTACCTGTTCATGTGGCAACTTGGATGACATGACCACACGGCCCCTAGCACCGGCATAAGCGGTATTAGATGCAAATCTAGAGAGCTATGATGGAAATGCTCTGACAACTCGTATATTGGTAATTGGTGAGCTGTGTTTTTGTGACAATTCGTACACTGGGGATTGGTGAGCTGTATTGCCGTCAGATGAAAATGACGGCATTTAACACAAAAGACTAGTCTGTAAGGCCCGACCTCGACCCAGCATCAACTTCCCGCAATGCCAACATATATCAAAAACCAAAAGGTATGTACAGGGGGCGGGCCTCGGGGACGAAACGTCTACCAGCAGAATCTCGCCATATACAGGTAAACTTTACCACGCATATTAGGCAAGTGGGAAGAGGTGCCGACATAGTGACAGAGTCACATGACTTCACAGTATAGTCTTCTGGTTAACATATTCTAAAGCACATACCAAGAATCTAACGTACCTGTACCTGTTCATGTGGCAACTTGGATGACATGACCACACGGCCCCTAGCACCGGCATGAGCGGTATTAGATACACATCTAGAGAGCTATATTGGTAATTGTGAGCTGTGTCGCTGTGACAACTCGTACTCTGGGGATTGGTGAGCTGTATTGTCGTCAGCATATGACTCTACATGAAAGATTTCCTAGGCACCCTGGATGGCCGACTGATAGGAATGAATGTCGACACATCCTTGGTGCATATCATATGGCATTGCTTAGAAGGTCATCGATCAAGGCTCACACTCTTGTAAACTTTATTATAGTTACTTTACGATGCAATATATCCTATGCAAACTATATTTGTTTAGTGCACCTCAAAACCATTCCCCAACCAATAGAGATTGTAATATACTCCGACTGTGAAAGAGGTACATTGGATACCTTTTTGTTTCAACTGAAGAAGCAAATAGCGCGAACACAACTCATAGCAGCTGAGTACTACTATATGGTTGTTCCCAGAGGGATTTACTCTACTAGTAACTACTTCATGTTCCTTTTCTAGTCCACACTCAGAAAGTTCATTTTCCGATTAATAAAGAAGAAATGTGTGGGTTAATGTCATCCACTCTCACGAAGATGCATCGATAAACAATCGATGCAGCAAGATTTATTGTGGAGAATTCAGAGGCTCAATTCGAAATGAAAATATAGCTTTTATATTGTTACGTTATCCATTATTTTTCTCTGTAATATTCACAGGCATGATATAATGAAGCAACAGACAGATAATCAACCCTATATTATGTATAAACTGAATGCCCTGTTGCTCACAACATATAAAGTACAGTCATTAAATGTTGGTTTCAGAAAGTATGAAGAGTCTAGTGACATGTATTTATGCATACCATAGAGGCAGGATATGACATTACTTTTCCATAGGTTTTAACCTTAGCGATACTTTGCGAAAGCATGATGAACGATATGAAGCAGGATCCTCGGATAGAATATCTTACATATTCTTTATGTCAAACCCTGGATGGCTTCATCACAGTTTTTATTATGCTGCACTCTTCTATGAGCAATGGTCAGGACTTGAAGGATTATATCACGTGACGCTGAAGCTTCTTTTTCCCCATCTACTTTTCATGATAATTACCAGCCCTGCTCAGAACGCCGTTCTCATAGATACCATGATATTTCGGGATTCCGAAAATGCGCCAGAGAACCATATGACATGATTCTATCTCCATTGAATCAGCTCGTTATGGTGATTTATTGTATGAATTGTGATCAATTTGTTTCCCCAATTTCGATGTTTTCCTGCAACACTGTTCACTAAGACTTCTGATATGTTAAATCTGGATATTTATTTCAGTACAATACTATCGAAATTATTCTTATCCTGGAATTAGTGACGGGTTCCGCCCTATTTTTTGTAAAGTATTCAACTGAACTAAATATAGGTAAAAACGAATGTATAATATGAGGCTATTATGACATCATGATGACGTCATGTCTCGAAAATCCTGGCAAGTCCTTTATTTCGATACAGTAGTCATAGAAATTGGCGATGTTAAAAGGACGAAGTGTGTCTCCATCCCACAAATCTAACGTGTGCCTATATGTTATTGAGGGTACCTATCTTTGTGATGTCATTATTCTTTGTCACTAAGCTTCTTTACACTGGCTTAAAATGACCCCAGTGTGATACGATCTGATGCCAGAACGTATTGGTCCATACTTCTGTTCCCTTCTGGAAATATGTCAAATAGTTTAGCGGCAGTCATTTTTTTGCCTTCTCCGTAACGTTATGGGTAATTATGACGTGATTGTGACATCGAATTTTTTTCTAAATTTTTGTTCTATTTATGCTCTCTAGTAAAAAACTTGGGCTTTATTTTGATATATAAAATCTCTCGTTTTGATTTAACGAGTTAAGCACAAATGATCACATTTTCTCCTACCCCCATATATTTTCACAAAATTGGTATTACCGCCGCTCGCAGCAAACTCGCTGCTTTATGGCGACACGGGTTTTCAGCCTGCTACCACTGGAATGACCCGCATACCCTACCATTTCCTGCTGTATAGCCAGAAATTGGTCAGCTCGATGTGCAACCTGGGCGACATTTTTGGTGCACGGGCTCCCGGCCTAATAATCCTATCAAAGATACCTTTGCAACCTAAAATTTTACTCTCTCAAAAGTGTATACGTGAGTTTGAACGTCTGACATCTGGATCAAATTTTATTTTTCAGACTCGTGTCCAAGTAAACTTGGTTACATCTACAACCGTGCCCTTGTCCTCTGCTATAAGATTCACTATCTTAATCCGGGTACATATACTCACGCCCGCCAGGTGTGCCAAGGTGAAGGAGGAGACTTGGTTATCGCCGATACGGAGGCAAAATTACTTCACTTGGTTGAGGTCATTAGTGCGTTGACATGTATGTATACTATTTCTGGTACTGTTTCAGAAGCTGGCTTCCTAAATTATTTTACGCGTCCTGTTTCATCACAAAAGAGAATGTAGCCTACTTGGAAATTGCCCTCACTGCACTGCAAATCTATTTGAATAAACCCAGGTTTAATAGTATTCATTCTTCCAGGTTTTCACTTGGCAGCATCTACATGAAATTGTGAATTCATAAGCAGGCTCATTTCAGTGGTCATGTCCAGTCTCTGTGGGCCACATATACCTGCTTTATTGGCGGGTGAGGTGGCAATGACGCCACCATCATTGTCATATCGGTAACCATATAAGGGCAAATCATTCAAATAAACCTCCAATATTTTTTTCGTTGATACATAACATATAAACTTTGAATTCTTTGAAAACTATATAACCAGATTAATTGTGCCGTAATTTAACTACATGGTACCAGAAATTCATAAAACATATGAACTGCTGATGATGGTACATAACTAAGAGAATAAAGAAAGCAGTATTCACAGAACTTGCTCAAAAAGTTAACCTCACCCGCATATTGCTTTGACGTTCTCTTCAAAGTTATTTTCCTGTATTTCTAGCCGGTAAAAATAAATCACGAATACGGTTGTCCTCAGATATGTTCAAAGCACCGTCTATGCGACATCTAACCAGTTGAATAAAGAGCATAGATCACAATGGTTATATTGATGCCACTTCAAAAGTTTATTCACATAGATGGCATTGCAGGGCATCAAGCTTGGTCAACTCAATCACAAATTATGGATGTAATATTATTGTACATATTACAAAAGTACGAACAATTTACAAACGATAAACACCAATGATCAACGGAATCGGATTACGTTAAACCTTAATTAAACGAAGCATGCAATGGTGGTAAAAAACGTTGCCGATGTTCTGAAAAGAAGCCGCACGATACCAGAGGCCATAATTCTTACTGCATAATGCGACCCAAGAATACATATGTTCGTAAGTCGTTAAGAAAGACAACTCCAGGAATGATTGCCGTGTTGTTGTTGATGTGGTAATGCTTTAGCTAGTCAGTTATTGGATAGTATTTCATGACGGTCAACCATTATGTTCTCTTTGAAAAAGCTCTACGTATTTAATTGTTGACAGTTCCTGCCAATCGTTATCGGGGTTTCCTGATTGGAGCAACGGATGAAGGCTACGAGGGAGACTGGCGATGGTTGGATGGAAAACAGATACCGAATGGAATGCCTTGGTGGTGTCCGGGTGAGCCGAATAATGAAGAAGGAATTGAGAACTACGCAATCTTCAATCTTCTGATCGACCAGCCTGAATGTATGAACGACGTTCCGGGTTATAATGTGTTTCATTTCATTTGTGAAGTGCTGATGTAATCTATCGTCAAACTTTGATGGGTTGTCTACGTCTGGATCATAGGTACATGTACCGTTGTAGAACTGATCATGCAATTCACTCCAACCTGGTACAGAAAGCAGCGATGTTTCAGATTTCCAAACGATGTTCTGATTTCTGAGATATTGATGCTTAAAGAGTGCCATTCGCATTTTAACCAAATTTGTTCAACTGAAAATACACAAAATTCCACAAAAGAAGATCTAGAAGTTTAAAAATTTACTTTAATTTTGCTGAAAGTGTCTTGTAGTCGGCAAACGTTTTAAAATACACGTTTGAAAACGGAGGACGATTTTATGAAATCCTGGAGAAGTAGGCTGTTTGATAACATGTCTTTAGATCAAATAAATGGATTTCGCAATCCATATGAGAAAGCTGTTTAAATCTTTATGGGATGCAGACGCTAAAAACAAGCTTCATGAGTTTAAGAAAACTATAGGCTATACTCGCGTTATCAGTCAGAGGCGTTTTGATCAGGCTATAATCAGTCGTTGTAGAATCAGTCATTCACGTCTAACTCACGGACATTTATTAAAAAAGGAACCAGACCCGATATGTATTCCATGTCATAAGAAACTAAAAGTTAATTTTATTTTGATCAGCTGGACAGATTTTGAGATTGTGCGGAATTCCTTTTACCGAGCGGTCAGTTTAGATCTCCGAATATCAGCTTTCTATTCATATTTGGTTAATGGGTGTTGAACAGATTTTGATATTTGCAAAAGCATACAGTTTAGGAGAAATGTACGCCGCGATTTCTAATTGGATAATTTCACTCTATAAAGGGACATATTTACAAGATATACAGGGTCAAGAGAAAACTATGAAAAGATGACATAATATACATCGCATATTCATATTACAAAGAATTGGGTAAATGTTTAGCGTACACCTTTCACTAATGAATGCGCATCTATTATGACGGAAATCCAACACTCGTTATCTATGAGATGCAGCTTGTAGCTAAGCACTGCCTGGTATATCTCTCCACTGTTACATTCCTCTAGTTCTATCTGTGAAGCATTTCATTCCTTTAAACATCATCACCAGCGACCTAACAATTCAGAGCTTCCGGGGCCTAGGCGACCCGTGGATCCTCGCATGTTGGGCTGTGAGTATTCGCTTATTTTAGCTTTGTGTAAATGAATCGTATCGGTATCATATTGGTTTCCTCCAAGCGATTAAAATTTGAACTTCGACTCATCCCACTATCTTGAATATTCTACAAGTTCATGACTGTAGACCTCTTGTCTCACACCGACACAACCATGACAGTATTTCACAGCCAGAGAAAGGCCGATGGCGCATCACCTTTAATGGTGATGATGCCTGAATGATCAACATTTTAAGGTGATGAAAAGTGATCATCACGCTTTTTCATCTCCTTAAATGGACGATGGCCAGGCCGCAGCTTAGAGTTTGCACCTATTGCGACAGTGCAAAAAAGGGCGCTTGCTTTAACTGATCATCTTCTTGTGGTGATCGCTATCACCTTATTTCTGGCTGTGTTAGATAATTATTTAGATAAGTATTTAGAATTTTTGTTTAACCTTTTATGTTTATAAAAATGTACCTGAAAAGAATACCACAAAACAACTGTGGTGATTGAATGCAGGAAAAGTTTTCTCTGATCCTCGAGGATGGAGATGGATAATCGTTTCCTTACTCTCTAAAAAAAGTTGAGTGAAATTTCAGTCAAGTAAGAGTGGAAATTCATCCCACTCAAAACTTGTGTGGGATTTTCACTCAAGTTGAGTGAATTTAACATTCACTCAAGCAAAAGAGTGGAAATTCATCTCACTCAAGATGAGTGAACTTGAGTGGTTTTAACTCAAGTTGAGTGAAAAGTAACTCAAGTTGAGTGAAAAGTTACTCAAGTTTGAGTGAACAGGTACATTTCACTCAAACTTGAGCGGAACAGTTCACTCAAGTTTCTTTTAGAGAGTAGAGGATGCTAGATGAAAACCATATAAGCGGTACTTTTCGGATGCCATATATGTTACAGTTACAATTATACCTTTCTGTTTATTGTCTATTTTAATACATTATTCCAGCCATTCACATATTCTGTGTCGTCGTTGGGGAGATGGAGGTCGTTGTGTGCAAAAGATTCGTATCAGTGCCGAACCATATGTTATTTTTCTATGTTGGATAGCAAAGCCATGGGTTCTCAAATAAGTGAGCATACGAAATGACCTCCTCTCAATAAATCCTGGTGACGCACATCAAATTTCATACTTTAAAGTACATGTAAGTCTGACCTGTATTAAAGTGATCGTAAACCCTCAAGTAAAGTTTCCATCAAATGAAAGTCCATTGCAAACAGTGTCGAAAATATTTATTGTAATCTTTTACGATTTTATTACACAGAGTAAACTGCAAACAAATAATGGTATTCTATGGTGGTCTGTTGCCATCATATTTAGGTCCAGTGACGTCACACTGCCTTAATACATATATTTCAAACTGTGTATGCACTTTCCAATTCTGGATGCAATCTTAAGTTGTCTAGACTTTTGAGTTTCAACACGCTCACTGTTCCAATGTGCACGTTTCACCAAAATCGGGGAAATTAAATGCAAGATTCAAATTGACTTGACACTTATGAGTTACCATCTCCCAGATGTTGGTGAAACATGCACATTGGAACAGTGGGTCTGTGTAATAAACTCGTAAAAAAATTACAATAAATATTTTTCGACACTGTTTGCGATCGACTTTCATTTGATGGAAACTTTACTTGATGGTTTACGATCACTTTAAAGGCGAAATTCTGAATTTATTTTCCCGGTACAGTTGTACATGTGGCAAATCTAATTAGCAATACTATTCCATGAAATAAAAAAATGAATTCACAATTTGGATTTATGTTACTTGCAAAAACAATTTTAAAGAACTGTATGTAATTAGAAATTATCTTCCTGGTATCCTTGCTATAAAATTGAGAATTATTCTGCTTTAAATACGGTACATGATATATGTTTGTGCTATATATATACAGATATATGTCATCTGTTTGTAACTGTAATTAGTATTTCAAATACATATAATGTGTTAATTGGTATTCTATTTATGTACATTTTTATCAGACAATGATCGAAGTGATTAGATGTGGTGCCCACAGTTGCCTCTTTCCTCTTCGGGAACAGATTTCTCTGATCCTCGAAAATGGAGATGGATCGGACTTGACGCTTTTGTGCAATTGTATTGTTTTGTTGGCTTAACCATGGCGGATATGAAAATAGATTCAAAATGAGCGTAAGGTGTTGTGCTATGATTGGAAATGCCCTTATTTTGATAAATTTGTCTATTGAGTTATGAATGATGTCTCAAATTATTTGTAATATATGTGCCTACACATGATCGCCATTTTAAATATAATCATCATAAATTAACCTAAAGAAATGGGTGTAAGATCTGATATCTTCAACCACAAAGACTTATTTATTTAAACCATGATAGGTACAAATTTCTAAGCTATAGAATATCGGGAATACCATGATTATTAGTAGGGGATTTCCAGCATGACAGGATTGCTTCTTGTAATATTTTGCAATATTCTGCAAGATTACGCAATAACACTGGCATTTATCTACGTATAATTATTTCACAATATCGATACCAAAAAAGACGATAATGGTATTCATGTTTGAATTTTAGCTATTCAAATGTACGAAATATCTCTAAAGAAAGGTCAGCTTGAATGAGCACTGAAGAAATTGTTATTTCATCGAATAGCTGTGTGTTAATGTCTTTACTATCATACATATTAAAAAAACAGTGGGACATAACTACTCTTCAACTATAAAGACTGATAGTTATTTCTCCATCAAGGACTTCAGAAGCGGGTTAAATAAATCCTAGATTTTGAGAAAATCTATATCTTTTATTGAAAGTATTGTATGCTCCTGGGCCTTTACACATTCATGTTCCTGGGCCTTTACACATTCATGTTCCTGGGCCTTTACACATTCCCATTAACATTAATCGACCTATAAGTCGAAAAATAGTGTATATGTATCTCACCCATAGTATACAGGCGCGACGGAAGTACTTGGCGGGGGTGAGACTGGGAGGCGGGCCCCAGTATACTTCGTGGTGCCCTCCTCCCCGAAATGCACCAATCCCCCCCCCTCCGATAAATTTTCAAGAGTCCCTTAAACCTTATAACTATCAGTTAATTTAGGTTTTAACAGATATAGTGCCAGTCTGCCTTTATTAGTCCTTCGGCGATTGATTGTTCGACCCGCGTCATTTTAAATTAAAACGAGCTTTCCATTGACTGATTAATTGTAGGACGAAAGGTTTTCGCTGAAAAACAACAATGACAATGTGACCCCCTCCGCCAAAAATGCAACTCGACTTATTAAAAAAAAAAAAAATTCCCTGTTCTTCTTTTCTCCCGTCTATGAATGTGGAAACAAGTCACACATTTAACCGCTGTAGAACAGTTATTTTCTAATATGTCGGCATCTGAAGGCTTGATGTAAAGTGGTGGTTTACGCCTCGTTTTGTATTGTTAAGGACATGATTAAACGTATATGGAAACTTCAGAAGCAAAACGCCGCGTGCTGATTCATTCTGATAGTGTATTTTGACATTTAATAAAACTTTTTTTACACTTATTGGCTGTGCGCCCCTGGGGCATGAGATTACAAAATGCTGATAAACACATAAACACTGCAGTATTTTCTGTCTGTACTACCGACAGACCCACAGTTGGCATAAGTTGTAATCTAGCGTTGTTCATTTGATTATCGTGATGGAACATGTGATTTCTAATCTGAGTGCAGAATAAAACCTGGTCACGTCCACTGAATGTTTTGTTTTGTTTGACCTGTCATTCTCTCTCTGAACGAGCTGTCAGTCAGAATGTCCGGTAGCCAATCAGAGCATTCTTGCTGACATCTCAACTCTCTTATTCTTAAAGGCATCAAGTGATTCTTAATAGATGATTTCCATGTCTCTCATTGGTTGAAAATGTAAGGCATGTACTAAGTCTGCTTTCAGATCAACCATCATATATAATGCATGTCTGTGTATTTTGTTCTACCGAGAGTTGACCCGTAGAATAGAATAGACGTCAGTTAATCAGCAATTAATTCTGCATAAATTTCTCCGTGATATCGATGATATATGATGCTTAAAATAACTTTGTATGTCTCTCCATATAAAACCCCAGTACAGTTGTTCCATACACCGCAACTCATTTACACAGGGAGACGTTATAATATATTGTATTCGGCATAAATGACCTTTATGCCAATGAGTATGAACATAATGACGTCTCCCTATGTAATTGAGACCCTGGACATAAAATTGTACTGGATTTTTATAAAGAGAAAATTAAAAAATTACTTCAAGCGTGATAAATTATCGATCGATATAACGAAGAAATAGTAGTCAGTTTTCTTTGTTATACACGCTGAAAAAAGAACATTATTGCATGGTTAACTATGGATTTTTGACAAGCTCCAAAGTAGACGATTAATTCAAATGGACAGGCTTTAACATATATTCTGATGAACTTTAATGAACATTCCACTAACACTGACAAATATATCCGAGACCTAAAAGCAGATATGATTCTGGGCAATGTTCATCTTCTTACGAATATTCACGCCATAAATTAAACTTTCTGCGCTATCACCGGAATGACAAGAAAATAGAGAAGTGAAACTCGGCAGTTTTGTAGTTTATCATATTCAGGTATTTTTGCGCCTATTTGCACAACTCCCCGAGTAGAAGTGGTCTAATGGTTAGAACGTCGGCCTCGTAAGCGGTAGGTACTGGGTTCGATCCCAGGCCGGGTCATACCTAAGACTTGAAAAATGGAACTTGTTGCTCCCTCGCTTACGCTCAGCATTAAGAGGATAGAACAGTGACTGGTTCGCTCGGTGTCAGTATAATGTGACTGAGTGGGGTGTCAAGTCTGCCTACGGCATGACATTTCAGTGGGACAGCACTATAAAATGGCAGCATTAGATCTGTTCTGTTACAAGTAGGTACCCCTGCCCCTCCCTCTCCCCTCCCTTCCCTTCCCCGTCGTGATATAGCTGAAAAAATGTTGAAAGCGACGTTAAACCCTATTCACTCACTTTTGGGTAAATTCAAGATGGCGGCCACGTAGGGCTACCAGAAAAGCGATGTTTTTGTCATATTTCTTCTAAATCTCTGCTTTTTTGCGATCAAAAGCATACAAAAACGATTTTATTTCACATCACATTAATATTTACTAATTTAACGTTCAGTTTTTGCAGAGAAATTGCATAAATAAAAAAATCGAAAAATCGACCAAAAATGGCAATTTTTGAAAATTGTCACTGTGACATCACCAGAGTCGCCATCTTGGATTTTTACATTTTTTTTGGTAGAGCTTGACGCAAGGATATAGTGTGCTATGTTTCAGTCCCCTAGCTCAAAGAGTAAAAAGAATAATTGAGGGGAGATTATTTCCTCACCCCCTCCCTTCCATCGGATCTCATGTCTGCATCCACTTGACTTTTTTAAAACATACAAAACCATGACTTTTAGTTCTTAGAAGCAAAAAAATTATGCCTACCGATATGATTCATTCACACAAAGATGAAACAACGAAATTTTCACAGCCCAATAGACGAATGTCCATAAGCTGTCCAGGACCCGTGAGCTCCAAAGTCCCAATCCTTATAATATCGGGGCACGAATAATATGCAGACAGTTTTTTTCGAATTGCATACAAGGTCGTGTGAAACACTAATTAGCAGACCATACTCTTTCATAATTTAATACATATAATTTCATTGTGGTTAACTATAAGAATGACCTGAAATCCTTAATACTAACCAGCACTGATTAATATGATATAAGGAGGAAACTCAGAACGGAATAAGGAAACCATGAGGAAACCTTGCGAAACCTCCCCTTAAGTTAAGGAATTCAACGCAAATAACAACCAAGGAAGGAATTTTAGGAGAGCTTTCCAATATTTTATCAAAATTTGTATATATTATTCCAACATACATGTATTAAGTCAACATAAGATTTATATTGAAACAAGTGGTGTCAGAAGTGATTATTGGCGATTGGTTTGAAATATTAATCAGCCATTCTGATTGATTAGCTAGGTATTTCTACAACAACGTTGTCTTAGGAATTCCCGGCTAACCTTAAGAATATTCATTCCCCACGTTAATTGTTTTGTGTACTTTTTGTTTATCTGTCAACAATAGTTGGTCTAAAAATAAAATAAACAAAATTAGTCAATATAATGGCTAAGTTGAACATTATTCAGTTAAAAGGAAGAGGTGATCTATGCACTGATCCTTGACTTCAACAGATACAATTTCATTTTGCCTCATCCCTTAGACCAGGATTATATTTTGGACTGGTGGTAGCTGGCATATTTCCATGTAATATTTGCCTAATTATACATTATTCAAAGAATAATAAAGTTCTCTTGCTTTGAATACTATATATGTATAAAATTAGGTTTGATATCAAAGGTATAAAATATTACCATAGGTTGAAAGATAGGGCAAATTGAAATTATACTATACCTGTAGTCGATCAGCTGAAATCCTGGATCAATTCACAGATACAACAAATGGAATATTGTCTGAGGATTATTGTGAAAATGGCAGATTCTAGTATGCTGCAACCATAAGGTTGGAATATATGACCAATTTTAATTCCTAAAGTTACCATCTTCACACACAAATTCGAGCTCTAGATACCATTTAGATCCTATTCTGATTGGCCACTTATCTACATGACATAACATGCCTTTCTGCTTACTGGAACGCTAGTATAGTTTTAAACTTAATATGCGAAGAATACATGTTACTGTTTTGGAAATGTTTGATAAATGTGTGGATGAATCTTTACTTGAATATGTAGTAGATTGTAGCGTACATATACACATTCATTTATAAACTGACGAGGTTTTTCACCCCTCTGCAAAAATTGATTTTCGTATTTATTTAAAAAGTGACAATGCAGACAGAAATATGACGATGTCTTGCTTGCATGATTGAAAACGGTTTACTGCTTTTCTCTTACAGGAAATTAGCCTAATTTTATGTATATTATGATGTATTATTTTAATTTGGTGTTGAATCTATTATGTGAATTAGGTCTTCGGTTTAAGGATGCAGATATTCTTTGATGGACGACGGCTGAATATTGAATGGCGGATCAAACACATAATTGCCATCTATCAATATCTGCAGAATCACTATTCCGAGGAAGTCAAACGTTAGAGTACATATGCATATGGTCATGAGTTACTGCAAAAATTGGTATAAAGTGTTTCCATCTATGGACTAGGACACTCTCAGCCTGAATATCGAATCCATAGTAAGCCTATGGTGGCCTCGCAGTTGGAGTTGCGTCAATTATTACATCTGAAACGCACAACAGAGTGCGAAGGATACATGTGACCAATCAAATTATATCAATTCGAAATCCACAAGCTTATCATTCAAGATCCGTGCAGTCAAATGTGTCTCGTGGAAGTTGTTTATATTTAATCTTGTTTGACGGCGAAATGTTCAAATTTCGCATGGGCAAGTGTCTACACTAAACAGTTCACAATTCCAGAACCTAGAAACAATATTTAAACCAGATACAAGAATTTGATTCTCAGTGTACAACTCTTGGTGGATTGACAGATCCCTTTCCAAATCCGATGCTTCTATTCTTGTACTGAAATAATTGCGCAGTAAACATATAACAGTTATATACTCATGCTATTCATATGAACACTCCCAGTTAAACTAGGACTTAGATTGTACCATCCTCGCGAACCAGTGTATCGATCAATCTGTTAGGATCGATACACTGGCTTGGTCAGTGACCCATACCAGTTGTGGATATAAATATATCAAGGGGTTTCCTCTAAATCAAGCCAAACTGTGAACGCGCTAAACAAGCTGAACATACTCAATAAATGTGTGTAGGGTAACATATTCTCTCAGCAGTTGTCATCCTTCATAATATGACAATATAAGTTGGCTATATATAGTACACTTCATAATATGACAATATAAGTTGGCTATATATAGTACACTTCATAATATGACAATATAAGTTGGCTATATATACACCCGATAAATAACCCACTGCATTTAGCATATTTGAAATTCAACATTCATATTCAAGATCAATGACGTTTATCATTTTTTTCAAAAAAGCAAGGCAGCGGATATGTGAAAGCTATTTTGAAGTGTGAACAAAAAAATGGATTTATGTATGAAGATTGATGCAGTTCATTTAATATCTTTTTTTGTAATATTGTTTAATTATAGCATCTTGTGAATTAGTTCTAAAAAGTCATAATTATTTCTAGAAATACTGTTCCCATATCAACAGATTATAAAGGGATTCATTAAAAACTGCACGGATTATGACCAATCACAAATAACACGGAATATTATATCTGAATTTAACGCTATATAAATTCCATGCGAATCTAAAAGTACTATTGTTAGACAATCAGTTGGCTAGCTTAATTGTTGAGATCACGATAACTAAATATGGCATCATTTCTAGACGGTGTCTGTGAAGATTAAAAGTTTACTCACGCCGAACGCTACAAGTACTGCGAATGTGTACTTCACTACGAACACCGAACAATGCTTAAAATTTCAATCTGCGATGATGTCGGCTCTTTCTTTTACAGTGATTGACAGTAATTAAAGCACCGACTGTTGGCAAACCTGCGTGACGAGGTTATCTCCCCTTTTAATCGATTCTGGCAATAACCTGCTGATGGATGCAGATATTGAGGATGGGGTTCTTCACAGCGCGTTACATGATAACTTTAAACGGAAATACTTACGTTATGTTTGATGCGTCAGCCGACACTACCATGGAGATTCTTTTCTTTTTGAATAATCAACATATGTCATTGACTTCTGTATTCAATTTAGTGATCTCAGCTGCAATGTTTGATGTTCATTACTTGATTATGGGACAGATTTACCGACATATCAAGGAAGAAGGAAAACAAACATTTTTCAGATTTCATATTTTCACCACAGTTATTCTCAGTGAACCAATAAGTGTGGGTCACCGCGGGCAAAACGTTTGTCCCTCGAGCTGCCTCAAGCCATTGTACAAAATATCTTTTGGAGGAAGTGTTCACTCCTGTAATGTCAATGGCAAGGTAGGCATGTAGATTTTGTTAGTCACATTCACAACCATATTCAAATGACCATGCGCTGGTAGATCAAGAAGAGATGCCGAACACATATTCTACAAATATGGATGGTGACAAACACAGCGATCGTTGGTAGTTATTACGGTAAACGTGCAACTATTGAGATTTACCATGACATTATATTTCTGTACAATATATACATTTTTAGGTTACTTGTGTATGCCTTTCAAACTGATAGTACATATATATAGTGCGTCATGCGTTATGAGTGCGTTCTATACTACATTAAGAAGGAGGGAAACAAGAAAGAGACAGAACACAATCAGTCATACAAAGGTAATACTATGATTCATGTTCGACGGACTTCAATGATACCGAGCCAGTACCCAACTCGTTTGCATGTATAGCGAACCTGTTCTTGCATGAGGTCAAAGCACATAGCTAATAATGCGAGCCCGAATAGAAGATACAAACTACACACTAATCTCTTTTCTTGGCTATCCCAAGAACTAATGCTTGTCCCGGGTACAAAATCTCCAAAGCCGATTGTACTCAGGGTAATAAAGCAGAAATACGCTCCAACCAAATAGTCCCAGTCATCTTCCCACAATGTGAACAGCATTGCTCCACCGAAAATATAAGCCGCCATGATCCCTAAGGTTACAATCACAGGAACCCTGACGATGTCGTGTTCGTAGTAATCCGGTTCCAATGACATTGTAACCTCAGCAGGTTCCATAACCCCGTTGTCGAATCCCTGTTCTTCCCGCTCGCTTCTTCCGCAACAACCACAACCTTTCGTCTTGGCTACTTCAATCCGGTCGTCAAATATCTGTTCTTCAGGCTTTCTCCCTTCGAAACTACCGCGGACTTCCGTTTTGGCTCTGTACATTCCGTATTCTCCATCACAGTAATCCGGTGATGACTCCGGGGCCATTGTGTCATCGATAGGTTCTAAAACCCCGTTGTCAAATTCCTCTTCTCTCTGTTTGTTTCGTCCACAACAACCACAACCACTCGTTTGAGCACTATTAACTCCGTCATCAACTCCCGGCTCTTCTCGTTTGATTCTTCCGCAACAACTCCGACGTTTCGTTCTGGCTCTGTTAGTTATAACCCCGACTGTTTGACTTTTCTTCCGCTTCCAACACAGTCCGCAACATAAGATCCTTCCATAGATGAAGCGGAAACATTTACCTAACGCACCTCCGATATTTGCCAGACATATTAGCGTTAAGGGTATCCCTATTAACGCGTATATTATTGTGACCACTCTTCCCCATGGGGTAATTGGAGAAATGTGTCCATAACCTGCAAACATAAAACATAGAGAAGAAACTATAATGTCGTGATACTTTATACATTTGTCCTGTCTATCTCACATGCTCAATGAATCCGGTTCCGAGTTCTGTAGCTTGCACTTTGATAAGGTGGAGGAGAAAAAGGCACCGGATGGATAAGAAATTGACTGAACGGGTGGAGTAGTTGGATGGACGGATGGATGGATGTAGGATAGATCAGAGGGCGGATAGATGAATAGATGAACTGGCAGAATGGCCCGGCTGTCCATTCTGAGAAAAGAGGGTAGAAAATTATTCCGTTTACTCCATAATGTGGAAAAATTATGTCCTATCCAGCACTGTACCCTTGATTTTGGTGGTAAACACCACAGTGAATGTCCAGCTGTCCGAGTGGGTAGTGAGGTATGACCGACCTCACAAACTCCGCGACAGTCGATCATATTTCGTTATCTGAAAGAGGGGAAGGGTACTTCAATTGCAGTAGCTCCTTTCATTTCTCTTTTTCGAGTTCAAATAAGATATTAGTTTTCTCAGCACTAAATTGGTAATTATGCAGTATCAATATTTCTAACGCGTTCGTTGGCTGAGTTAGGGGTCATCTCCGAATATCCGCTGAAATTATATGCGCGTCCATAATCTATACAAAAAAGTTATGATGAAGATTATAGTCGCCTTACAATCAAAGGTATGTTTGATCAAGCGTATGCAACTGTATTATTTCTTATAAATCTCTGATGGTACTGTCTTGTTTCAATCAGAATTGTCGTAACGTTGCATTCTTATTCGTGACAGACGTAGCTTTGAAAATCTTACGGATCAAATGCATCCCCATACATTAGACGAAGTTCACGTAGACCATTCTAATTATGCCATAAAATGTGGTCATGTTCGCTCACTTACACGATGCAGTACGGACTAGTGAGACTTGTAGTTACTCACAGGATGTCGGGGTCGTATCAACAATCTTATTGGCAGCCATGTATGCGCAACGACAATACAGGTTCATGTTTTCTGAGTCTACAGTTATCCATCTACAAGTAATATTGGCCCCAACCCACTCTCATCCCCACATGGGCTTAAACAGCGGTGTTCATATACATCGTGATTTTGTTAACACCAGGTTCTGTCATAAATTCTTGGTTCACCAAGAATTCGTTTCCATTCGTTTCAGGAGGTTTCATCGACAAATCATCATGGGATGAGGGTGGTGATCGTCCTCTGAATTTGATTCTTTTCGTTTGTCAGTTTATATGGTCATGTTATGTTAACCCTATCTGGCCTGGGCGATTTGGGGGTGTGTCGCAGCCTGAGGGGGGGGGGGGCGGAAAGTACCCCCCTATATATTTTCTCTACCACTAAGGTTAGAGCGCTGAACCTTACCACACAGTATCTTTGGTTCAAGCTCTACCAAAAAATGTGAACAAATCCAAGATGGCCGCCATGATGATGTCACAGTGACGTCATCTTCTCGGAAGCCATTTTTTCGGCCTTTTTGGGGTCGATTTTTCGAAATTTTTATTTTTCCGATTTTTCTCTCGAAAGAAATCAAATAAAATGTAGAATAATTAGTAAAAAATAAATAAAATGCTTTCAAGGCCTTTTAGGCGAGGAAAATGTGAAGAAATGGAGCGAAAAGATTGGAAAACACGACTTTCGCGGATACCACATGGCCGCCATTTTGAATTTACCCATGATCCCCTACCCGGGGGTATATGAAAATAGGCTCAAAATGACCCCAATAGGATAAGCTTAAAAGTCACTAAGTTTTAGCCTCTTCCATTTTGTCGTTTCGGAGCAGCTGAGAAAAGTACACTAAAGGGGGGGGGGCACTCCCCCCCCCAGGTCAGGTAGGGTTAAATGAGCAAACTACAGCCGATGATATGTTAATATTCACACATCTGTATAAATCTGCTACATACGCAGTAATGCTGCCATGTGACGTACTTCTGGTCCCAGTTTCAACATTTCTAAATCGGATATATCAAAGATATGTAAATTGTTGATGCAAATGTCTGGCGATCGATATTTCGCAGCTGAGAACTTCAATTAATGTTGATAGGAATTTGAAAAGGGTGGCTGTTTTTTTTGTGGCTATTCAGTTATCATTTTCCTATAGGCCTATGAGTCATCAAGAAGCGGGTGTTTCATATGTATAGTTCCATGGAAAAGCATACAATTTTACTACCGAATTTTGCATTATCTCTCGTCCATTCATGCAGAAGTCAGAAGTTCCATATGAAGTAAAACCTCTATTCAATTCGAGCAATCAATCCCCAAAGTAATGTCGTAACTTTGAAACATCTCCTTGGCGACCTCAAATGAAATACCCAAGAAAGATTCTCGATTTCAAATGGTTCAATGGGTATCCGGATCAAGACTAAGCATGGACAATGATTTGACTCGCAACGTGGATTCGTTAAAGAATTATAACTGGATCCTATGTTTGTGTATGTTTGCTAGGAGACATAATTTTTTTGCGGCCACTCTGCGATGTAATATGAGTGGAGAATGTATATTTATCCGAAAGCATGAAGCAAATCTTTGCGGTTAAAAATTAACCATACAACACTCTCAGAAGGATTGGGTCAGACATTTTTGAGCATAGACGTGACGGACCCAAACATTTTGCGTCAAATTTTGACCCAAACATTTGAGATCGTTGTGACCCAAATGTCTACGTCGCGTCTATACCCAATCCTTCTGACAGAGAAGTTATATTCAGTTCACTAGTTCCAGCCGGTAATCGTGTATCCACGGTGTCTTTCGTGGTCAAACTAATAGTCACTTTATTATAAAGTTACAGGTACACGGGTAAACAGTTTTACTAATTGAATAAACAACGACTGCTGTTCCGTTGAGATACTACAGTCAAGCTGGGCTGAATTATAGCAATGCCTACAAAATTATGGAAATAAATTCTATTTTTTCATTAAGATATTTGGAGACAATCCCTACGATGAGGACCGTTATAAATATTGACCCTACCCTACTTGAACGGGTATGAGAGACATGGAAAGACTTACCTGCCCTTTTTACAGACCGGGAATAATACGTTAGACATTCACTCATTCGTAAGACTTTATGAATAAATGTTTTTTGATGATTTCGGAATTTTCGCTTAACAAGCGCCTAATTCAAATGGGCGGGCAAAAAGTAAGGCGAAGTCAATATGTCCCCCTCATAGATCACAAAGGTGGGCGTAATCCAATGGCGTCATATGATTGTATGTGGAAAGCAATAAACAATGTTGACCTTCAGTAAAGTGTCTTGATTAAAACAATGCCTTACATTTAGAGTTCGATAGGAAAATGATCAAGTTGTATAAATTTGATCAATCCTACTCCAATTTTCAGCATAACCGAGGAATTCTTCACTATTATAAGTGAGTCTTCAAATGTACTTTGCTCAAACTTATTGAACATGATGACTGATGTAAGGATTAGATACTACAAACTATTTCGTTGATCTAAGCGCTTAAGTATTCCACACAGGAAACATATTTCTAAATTATGGACGAAGATACCGTTTCAGTGGATATTGTATGACAACCCTTTATTGAGATAACACATTCGAGACTTCTGAAAATATCTCAATGGTCAGAATTAAGGGAGTTTTTGTAGTTTAATATAAACACCATAGCTCCCTATTTAGATCACAAAATTAAATAGCTACCTCTGCTATGGAAAGATAGCTCGGCCTGTACTACCCACTTGGGCCGATGGGCATCCACTCTGGTGTTGACCACCGAGGTCCAAGGTATAATGCTGGGTCGGACAAATTTGCCATATCACGGAGTAAACGCTACTCCAATTCCTTACATCATCCGGGTGGCCATGATGAGCACCCGGACCAGATATGTGACTTGTCTATCTGATTGAACGGACGGATGAGAGAATGGAATAAATGACCTCGTCTTCGTGCGCCATCGATGGCGCAATCCAGTAAATCCATTTCTTGTGAGTCATTGTAATATGAAATTTCCCCCATTGTTTTCGTTCTCATATTGATCAATGGATTCGCTTTGTCAATTTCATGATTTATCACGCCCAATCTACCATTGCACTTTAGCCGACAACTAAAACAGTTATACCTAATCACATACCCGACAATGTTTCTAAATGATGAAAATCGTTCGGTTTTCAAATATGAATAGCAAACAAACAAGCTGAGATGTTCACTTGTGTCCCTCGGGACGAATCCAATTTACATAGAGCAAGGTAAATGATAAATACATGTCGAGGCATATAAATCTCGATATTTACTTTCTGCATGTCAATTTCGCTTGCCAATGGTATGAATACCGTTCTACTGTATAGACGCAGGTAAGTTTGTCTGTGATGGGGTGGTCAGATTCGTCTCTCATGACAGGATTGCGTCAATAACAATGTCCATATGAGAATATACAATTATTGCATGTTATAGAGTGAGACATTACGATTTGTCAGCTCGGGGCAAGTGATATACAACGAGCGCGAACATGCAATACTTGTTTTTCCTACAAAGTAGGCTACCATCTGTAAATTGTCCGGTAGTGAGTCAGTGAGTCCATCCGAGACATTTCGTCCGCAAAATAAGGAGAACCGTTGACATTAAAATCTTGATTTTTTTTCATAAAGGTACATTAGGGGACTGTTACCAGCAAGTTCTGAGCTGACCTACTTTTGATGAAAATTTCTGGTGATTTTTTATGAAAATCACTGGTGATTCTAACTTGGGCCGTGCCCATCTTAATATAGGCAGGATTTCAACTTGGGGCGGGGGATTTCCAAGAGCTCAGTGCGCGTCGGAGTCCTAATGCCTACCCTACTTCGTAGGTCCTGTAACGTTAGTCACACTTCCATGTATTATACCGAACGCCCCATTTGAATGAAATGGGGACTTTATAATCATGTGAATGAGGATGGTACGGTGAAATTAGATTATCGTGTTTAACACTGCGCGACCGTTGTTGATTTCAAAACGCCGTGTCAAGGTCGACTGTTTGATCTCGGCTTGTTTGTCGACTCAATCGATAATTTGGATGAATAACGTTCTCGGTAATGTTACGTACCTTTTCAAAAGATGCCAAATTAATTTCAGTCAATTCCCAAATCACATTCACTAATTTCTATCACCACCGGGCCGACGTATACACATCAGGTCGACGAAAATACACATCAACCTTCGTTTCGAGGAGTATGTTGGCACGCGCATTATGGGAGGCAACTCTTGGTCCGGCGGATGTCGCCGTGGAACAATTTGTCACGTTCAACGCTCTGCCGTTGTTCATGGCATTTATTCAACGGTAAGGCAAGATTTGACTGCATCATCACTGAACATCACGATTTGTAGAATGACACGTGACAGTCTGTTAGCCAATGAAAGGATTACGAATTTACACGAGGTATAATCATATATAAGTCACGACGTACGTATTAAAATTGCAACGAGGCAATATGGTATGTATTTGAATCTGTGTACTTATACGGAAATACGTCCCTTCAAACATGCTTTTCCGATTATTTTAATGGATATCAAATGGGTGTTCTTGGTGAAGAAAGCGTACTACAATCTGTGGAATCTGTATGACTTTTGTCGGTTGCCCCGTCGGGCATAACAGGTCACTTTTCTTTGGGTATTCTTACATTATCTGGTTTACCCCATGTTGAGGCGTTTACTCCATTAGACGTCCACGACACTCATCAATTAACATCAGATGAGTTGTTTGAGCTGATCTGTCATCATAGCTCCCGATCTAGTGTATCTAACGTATCTAATTATGCTTAAGCCGGTGCTAAGGGTCGTGTGGATACATGATAGTCTCCACATGAACAGCTGCAATAACAGCGCGGCTGAGATACTAAGGCTAGGCCCGAGAATCCACCGAATTCTCGGGTTTGAATGTTAAGTATCGACGAATTAACTGTATACGAGTTGTCAGAGCATTTCCATCATATCTCTCTAGATTTGTATCTGATACCGCTTATGCCGGGGCTAGGGCCCGTGTGGTCATATCATCCAAGTTGCCACATGAACAGGTACAATAAAAGCGTACCTGAGATGCAACACATATGGGTTATTTCATGAAATGGGTCACATTTAAGCACTCAAACTTAAAACCAGTGAATTTTCTAAAATATTGCACTGATTTTAAAAACATTTATTCCTATCTAATGCTAGATACAATATAAGTTGGCTATATATAGTACACTTCATAATATGACAATATAAGTTGGCTATATATACACCCGATAAATAACCCACTGCATTTAGCATATTTGAAATTCAACATTCATATTCAAGATCAATGACGTTTATCATTTTTTTCAAAAAAGCAAGGCAGCGGATATGTGAAAGCTATTTTGAAGTGTGAACAAAAAAATGGATTTATGTATGAAGATTGATGCAGTTCATTTAATATCTTTTTTTGTAATATTGTTTAATTATAGCATCTTGTGAATTAGTTCTAAAAAGTCATAATTATTTCTAGAAATACTGTTCCCATATCAACAGATTATAAAGGGATTCATTTAAAAACTGCACGGATTATGACCAATCACAAATAACACGGAATATTATATCTGAATTTAACGCTATATAAATTCCATGCGAATCTAAAAGTACTATTGTTAGACAATCAGTTGGCTAGCTTAATTGTTGAGATCACGATAACTAAATATGGCATCATTTCTAGACGGTGTCTGTGAAGATTAAAAGTTTACTCACGCCGAACGCTACAAGTACTGCGAATGTGTACTTCACTACGAACACCGAACAATGCTTAAAATTTCAATCTGCGATGATGTCGGCTCTTTCTTTTACAGTGATTGACAGTAATTAAAGCACCGACTGTTGGCAAACCTGCGTGACGAGGTTATCTCCCCTTTTAATCGATTCTGGCAATAACCTGCTGATGGATGCAGATATTGAGGATGGGGTTCTTCACAGCGCGTTACATGATAACTTTAAACGGAAATACTTACGTTATGTTTGATGCGTCAGCCGACACTACCATGGAGATTCTTTTCTTTTTGAATAATCAACATATGTCATTGACTTCTGTATTCAATTTAGTGATCTCAGCTGCAATGTTTGATGTTCATTACTTGATTATGGGACAGATTTACCGACATATCAAGGAAGAAGGAAAACAAACATTTTTCAGATTTCATATTTTCACCACAGTTATTCTCAGTGAACCAATAAGTGTGGGTCACCGCGGGCAAAACGTTTGTCCCTCGAGCTGCCTCAAGCCATTTTACAAAATATCTTTTGGAGGAAGTGTTCACTCCTGTAATGTCAATGGCAAGGTAGGCATGTAGTTTTTGTTAGTCACATTCGCAACCATATTCAAATGACCATGCGCTGGTAGATCAAGAAGAGATGCCGAACACATATTCTACAAATATGGATGGTGACAAACACAGCGATCGTTGGTAGTTATTACGGTAAACGTGCAACTATTGAGATTTACCATGACATTATATTTCTGTACAATATATACATTTTTAGGTTACATGTGTATGCCTTTCAATCTGATAGTACATATATATAGCGCGTCATGCGTTATGAGTGCGTTCTATACTACATTGAGAAGGAGGGAAACAAGAAAGAGACAGAACACAATCAGTCATACAAAGGTAATACTATGATTCATGTTCGACGGACTTCAATGATACCGAGCCAGTACCCAACTCGTTTGCATGTATAGCGAACCTGTTCTTGCATGAGGTCAAAGCACATAGCTAATAATGCGAGCCCGAATAGAAGATACAAACTACACACTAATCTCTTTTCTTGGCTATCCCAAGAACTAATGCTTGTCCCGGGTACAAAATCTCCAAAGCCGATTGTACTCAGGGTAATAAAGCAGAAATACGCTCCAACCAAATAGTCCCAGTCATCTTCCCACAATGTGAACAGCATTGCTCCACCGAAAATATAAGCCGCCATGATCCCTAAGGTTACAATCACAGGAACCCTGACGATGTCGTGTTCGTAGTAATCCGGTTCCAATGCCATTGTAACCTCAGCAGGTTCCATAACCCCGTTGTCGAATCCCTGTTCTTCCCGCTCGCTTCTTTCGCAACAACCACAACCTTTCGTCTTGGCTACTTCAATCCGGTCGTCAAATATCTGTTCTTCAGGCTTTCTCCCTTCGAAACTACCGCGGACTTCCGTTTTGCCTCTGTACATTCCGTATTCTCCATCACAGTAATCCGGTGATGACTCCAGGGCCATTGTGTCATCGATAGGTTCTAAAACCCCGTTGTCAAATTCCTCTTCTCTCTGTTTGTTTCGTCCACAACAACCACAACCACTCGTTTGAGCACTATTAACTCCGTCATCAACTCCCGGCTCTTCTCGTTTGATTCTTCCGCAACAACTCCGACGTTTCGTTCTGGCTCTGTTAGTTATAACCCTGACTGTTTGACTTTTCTTCCGCTTCCAACACAGTCCGCAACATAAGATCCTTCCATAGATGAAGCGGAAACATTTACCTAACGCACCTCCGATATTTGCCAGACATATTAGCGTTAAGGGTATCCCTATTAACGCGTATATTATTGTGACCACTCTTCCCCATGGGGTAATTGGAGCAATGTGTCCATAACCTGCAAACATAAAACATAGAGAAGAAACTATAATGTCGTGATACTTTATACATTTGTCCTGTCTATCTCACATGCTCAATGAATCCGGTTCCGAGTTCTGTAGCTTGCACTTTGATAAGGTGGAGGAGAAAAAGGCACCGGATGGATAAGAAATTGACTGAACGGGTGGAGTAGTTGGATGGACGGATGGATGGATGTAGGATAGATCAGAGGGCGGATAGATGAATAGATGAACTGGCAGAATGGCCCGGCTGTCCATTCTGAGAAAAAAGGGTAGAAAATTATTCCGTTTACTCCATAATGTGGAAAAATTATGTCCTATCCAGCACTGTACCCTTGATTTTGGTGGTAAACACCACAGTGAATGTCTAGCTGTCCGAGTGGGTAGTGAGGTATGACCGACCTCACAAACTCCGCGACAGTCGATCATATTTCGTTATCTGAAAGAGGGGAAGGGTACTTCAATTGCAGTAGCTCCTTTCATTTCTCTTTTTCGAATTCAAATAAGATATCAGTTTTCTCAGCAGTATGCAGTATCAATATTTCTAACGCGTTCGTTGGCTGAGTTAGGGGTCATCTCCGAATATCCGCTGAAATTATATGCGCGTCCATAATCTATACAAAAAAGTTATGATGAAGATTATAGTCGCCTTACAATCAAAGGTATGTTTGATCAAGCGTATGCAACTGTATTATTTCTCATAAATCTCTGATGGTACTGTCTTGTTTCAATCAGAATTGTCGTAACGTTGCATTCTTATTCGTGACAGACGTAGCTTTGAAAATCTTACGGATCAAATGCATCCCCATACATTAGACGAAGTTCACGTAGACCATTCTAATTATGCCATAAAATGTGGTCATGTTCGCTCACTTACACGGTGCAGTACGGACCAGTGAGACTTGTAGTTACTCACAGGATGTCGGGGTCGTATCAACAATCTTATTGTCAGCCATGTATGCGCAACGACAATACAGGTTCATGTTTTCTGAGTCTACAGTTATCCATCTACAAGTAATATTGGCCCCAACCCACTCTCATCCCCACATGGGCTTAAACAGCGGTGTTCATATACATCGTGATTTTGTTAACACCAGGTTCTGTCATAAATTCTTGGTTCACCAAGAATTCGTTTCCATTCGTTTCAGGAGGTTTCATCGACAAATCATCATGGGATGAGGGTGGTGATCGTCCTCTGAATTTGATTCTTTTCGTTTGTCAGTATATATGGTCATGTTATGTTAACCCTATCTGTCCTGGGCGATTTGGGGTGTGTCGTAGCCTGAGGGTGGGGGGGCGGAAAGTGCCCCCCTATATATTTTCTCTACCACTAAGGTTAGAGCGCTGAACCTTACCACACATTATCTTTGGTTCAAGCTCTACCAAAAAATGTGAAAAAATCCCAGATGGCCGCCATGATGATGTCACAGTGACGTCATCTTCTCGGAAGCCATTTTTCGGCCTTTTTGGGGTCGATTTTTCGAAATTTTTATTTTTCCGATTTTTCTCTCGAAAGAAATCAAATAAAATGTAGAATAATTAGTAAAAAATAAATAAAATGCTTTCAAGGCCTTTTAGGCGAGGAAAATGTGAAGAAATGGAGCGAAAAGATTGGAAAACATGACTTTCGCGGATAGCACATGGCCGCCATTTTTAATTTACCCATGATCCCCTACCCGGGGGTATATGAAAATCGGCTCAAAATGACCCCAATAGGATAAGCTTAAAAGTCACTAAGTTTTAGCCTCTTCCATTTTGTCGTTTCGGAGCAGCTGAGAAAAGTACACTAAAGGGGGGGGGGGCACTCCCCCCCCCAGGTCAGGTAGGGTTAAATGAGCAAACTACAGCCGATGATATGTTAATATTCACACATCTGTATAAATCTGCTACATACGCAGTAATGCTGCCATGTGACGTACTTCTGGTCCCAGTTTCAACATTTCTAAATCGGATATATCAAAGATATGTAAATTGTTGATGCAAATGTCTGGCGATCGATATTTCGCAGCTGAGAACTTCAATTAATGTTGATAGGAATTTGAAAAGGGTGGCTGTTTTTTGTGGCTATTCAGTTATCATTTTCCTATAGGCCTATGAGTCATCAAGAAGCGGGTGTTTCATATGTATAGTTCCATGGAAAAGCATACAATTTTACTACCGAATTTTGCATTATCTCTCGTCCATTCATGCAGAAGTCAGAAGTTCCATATGAAGTAAAACCTCTATTCAATTCGAGCAATCAATCCCCAAAGTAATGTCGTAACTTTGAAACATCTCCTTGGCGACCTCAAATGAAATACCCAAGAAAGATTCCCGATTTCAAATGGTTCAGTGGGTATCCGGATCAAGACTAAGCATGGACAATGATTTGACTCGCAACGTGGATTCGTTAAAGAATTATAACTGGATCCTATGTTTGTGTATGTTTGCTAGGAGACATAATTTTTATGCGGCCACTCTGCGATGTCATATGAATGGAGAACGTATATTTATCCGAAAGCATGAAGCAAATCTTTGCGGTTAAAAATTAACCTTACAACACTCTCAGAAGGATTGGGTCAGATATTTTTGAGCATAGACGTGACGGACCCAAACATTTTGCGTCAAATTTTGACCCAAACATTTGAGATCGTTGTGACCCAAATGTCTACGTCGCGTCTATACCCAATCCTTCTGACAGAGAAGTTATATTCAGTTCACTAGTTCCAGCCGGTAATCGTGTATCCACGGTGTCTTTCGTGGTCAAACTAATAGTCACTTTATTATAAAGTTACAGGTACACGGGTAAACTGTTTTACTAATTGAATAAACAACGACTGCTGTTCCGTTGAGATACTACAGTCAAGCTGGGCTGAATTATAGCAATGCCTACAAAATTATGGAAATAAATTCTATTTTTTCATTAAGATATTTGGAGACAACCCCTACGATGAGGACCGTTATAAATATTGACCCTACCCTACTTGAACGGGTATGAGAGACATGGAAAGACTTACCTGCCCTTTTTACAGACCGGGAATAATACGTTAGACATTCACTCATTCGTAAGACTTTGTGAATAAATGTTTTTTGATGATTTCGGAATTTTCGCTTAACAAGCGCCTAATTCAAATGGGCTAGGCAAAAAGTAAGGCGAAGTCAATATGTCCCCCTCATAGATCACAAAGGTGGGCGTAATCCAATGGCGTCATATGATTGTATGTGGAAAGCAATAAACAATGTTGACTTTCAGTAAAGTGTCTTGATTAAAACAATGCCTTACATTTAGAGTTCGATAGGAAAATTATCAAGTTGTATAAATTTGATCAATCCTACTCCAATTTTCAGCATAACCGAGGAATTCTTCACTATTTTATGTGAGTCTTCAAATGTACTTTGCTCAAACTTATTGAACATGATGACTGATGTAAGGATTAGATACTACAAACTATTTCGTTGATCTAAGCGCTTAAGTATTCCACACAGGAAACATATTTCTAAATTATGGACGAAGATACCGTTTCAGTGGATATTGTATGACAACCCTTTATTGAGATAACACATTCGAGACTTCTGAAAATATCTCAATGGTCAGAATTAAGGGAGTTTTTGTAGTTTAATATAAACACCATAGCTCCCTATTTAGATCACAAAATTAAATAGCTACCTCTGCTATGGAAAGATAGCTCGGCCTGTACTACCCACTTGGACCGATGGGCATCCACTCTGGTGTTGACCACCGAGGTCCAAGGTATAATGCTGGGTCGGACAAATTTGCCATACCACGGAGTAAACGCTACTCCAATTCCTTACATCATCCGGGTGGCCATGATGAGCACCCGGACCAGATATGTGACTTGTCTATCTGATTGAACGGACGGATGAGTGAATGGAATAAATGACCTCGTCTTCGTGCGCCATCGATGGCGCAATCCAGTAAATCCATTTCTTGTGAGTCATTGTAATATGTAATTTCCCCCATTGTTTTCGTTCTCATATTGATCAATGGATTCGCTTTGTCAATTTCATGATTTATCACGCCCAATCTACCATTGCACTTTAGCCGACAACTAAAACAGTTATACCTAATCACATACCCGACAATGTTTCTAAATGATGAAAATCGTTCGGTTTTCAAATATGAATAGCAAACAAACAGGCTGAGATGTTCACTTGTGTCCCTCGGGACGAATCCAATTTACATAGAGCAAGGTAAATGATAAATACATGTCGAGGCATATAAATCTCGATATTTACTTTCTGCATGTCAATTTCGCTTGCCAATGGTATGAATACCGTTCTACTGTATAGACGCAGGTAAGTTTGTCTGTGATGGGGTGGTCAGATTCGTCTCTCATGACAGGAATGCGTCAATAACAATGTCCATATGAGAATATACAATTATTGCATGTTATAGAGTGAGACATTACGATTTGTCACCTCGGGGCAAGTGATATACAACGAGCGCGAACATGCAATACTTGTTTTCCCTACAAAGTAGGCTACCATCTGTAAATTGTCCGGTAGTGAGTCAGTGAGTCCATCCGAGACATTTCGTCCGCAAAATAAGGAGAACCGTTGACATTAAAATCTTGATTTTTTTTCATAAAGGTACATTAGGGGACTGTTACCAGCAAGTTCTGAGCTAACCTACTTTTGATGAACATTTCTGGTGATTTTTTATGAAAATCACTGGTGATTCTAACTTCGGCCGTGCCCATCTTAATATAGGCAGGATTTCAACTTGGGGCGGGGGATTTCCAAGAGCTCAGTGCGCGTCGGAGTCCTAATGCCTACCCTACTTCGTAGGTCCTGTGACGTTAGTCACACTTCCATGTATTATACCGAACGCCCCATTTGAATGAAATGGGGACTTTATAATCATGTGAATGAGGATGGTACGGTGAAATTAGATTATCGTGTTTAACACTGCGCGACCGTTGTTGATTTCAAAACGCCGTGTCAAGATCGACTGTTTGATCTCGGCTTGTTTGTCGACTCAATCGATAATTTGGATGAGTAACGTTCTCGGTGATCCTACGCACCCTTTCAAAAGATGCCAAATTTATTTCAGTCAATTCCCAAATCACATTCACTAATTTCTATCACCACCGGGCCGACGTATACACATCAGGTCGACGAAAATACACATCAATCTTCGTTTCGAGGAGTATGTTGGCACGCGCATTATGGGAGGCAACTCTTGGTCCGGCGGATGTCGCCGTGGAACAATTTGTCACGTTCAACGCTCTGCCGTGGTACATGGCATTTATTCAACGGTAAGGCAAGATTTGACTGCATCATCACTGAACATCACGATTTGTAGAATGACACGTGACAGTCTGTTAGCCAATGAAAGGATTACGAATTTACACGAGGTATAATCATATATAAGTCACGACGTACGTATTAAAATTGCAATGAGGCAATATGGTATGTATTTGAATCTGTGTACTTATACGGAAATACGTCCCTTCAAACATGGTTTTCCGATTATTTTAATGGATATCAAATGGGTGTTCTTGGTGAAGAAAGCGTACTACAATCTGTGGAATCTGTATGACTTTTGTCGGTTGCCCCGTCGGGCATAACAGGTCACTTTTCTTGGGTATTCTTGCATTATCTGGTTTACCCCATGTTGAGGCGTTTACTCCATTAGACGTCCACGACACTCATCAATTAACATCAGATGAGTTGTTTGAGCTGATCTGTCATCATAGCTCCCGATCTAGCGTATCTAACGTATCTAATTATGCTTAAGCCGGTGCTAAGGGTCGTGTGGATACATGATAGTCTCCACATGAACAGCTGCAATAAAAGCGCGGCTGAGATACTAAGGCTAGGCCCGAGAATCCACCGAATTCTCGGGTTTGAATGTTAAGTATCGACGAATTACCTGTATACGAGTTGTCAGAGCATTTCCATCATATCTCTCTAGATTTGTATCTGATACCGCTTATGCCGGGGCTAGGGCCCGTGTGGTCATATCATCCAAGTTGCCACATGAACAGGTACAATAAAAGCGTACCTGAGATGCAACACATATGGGTCATTTCATGAAATGGGGTCACATTTAAGCACTCAAACTTAAAACCAGTGAATTTTCTAAAATATTACACTGATTTTAAAAACATTTATTCCTATCTAATGCTAGATACAAGTAGATATACATTAGACAACATCTTAATGCAGATTCTGGATGCATGAAATCCTCCAAATTCAGGTTGCGCGTGTAACGCTTGGTGTCCTCTTTTGTTACTTGCCTTACCTCTTACCTGTCACCAAGAAAATGTCATTCAGTGGTCATTCAAAACTATTATTGAGCTGGGCCAACCTTGTCTATTATCGATCCAAATATGACAGGATTTCGATGTGTCTGTAATAGCTGTAGTTGGAATATACTTTTATGTCTCGCTTTCGTGTCCTCTTTCATGTGGTTACACGCACCACCCTCGGCTTGCAATTTACTTATTTTTTTTTGGCATGAAGTACAATGTGCAGCAATGGAACCCACAATTTGTGACATGGCTGGTGGAGCCACTTTAGAGTAGGTGTCATATAATGAGGCAATTGCAAAAAATAGCGATAAGTAGTATTGTGCTATTTCGCGTCCTGAACTGTTACCTTTGCCACTTCGTTACATGCATGACAAACAAATGTTGATTTCAAAAAAAAGAAAGTGAAACTAAGACCAGTCTTACATATAAAATGTTCATGGGCCATGATCAGTTTGATGATAAAGTCCAGAGTTTGATGGCGACCTAGTATGGTGATTTCACATGATGTATGCGAAAGGACACGAAGCCATTTTTGGTGTCCATGTTACACGCACCACTTGATTGGATTGAGGCAGTCAAATGCCACTAAATATTCTGACTAAGAATAGGATTAAATATTCTAACAATTTAATCATGTTGTTATTCTATTTGACACTTAAATTAAGGTGTTATGTAGTGAATTTTGCATATAGTTTGGCGTCCTCGTTACACGCGCAACTTCATTATTTTATTTTTCTCCCAAATTGTGGAATATTATCCGTTTTCTTATGTTTTCCGAATCTCTGTATATCAATATTATCCCTGACTTAGTGCAGCCAGGAATTGACATCTTTTCAAAATTGGTTTGAATGTCACACTTTGGTACCCCCACTTCATGGAATGACCCATATCACGAATCGTTAGATTATTGGTATGTGCTTTAGAATAGGTTAACTAGAAGACTATTCTGTGAAGTCATGTGACGCAGTATGTCGGCACGTCTTCCCACTTCCCTTATATGTGTTGTAATTCCTGTAGAGTCATATGGTTGCTTTTCGGTCACCAGACTCCGGCTTCCTCCACCAACCAAACTGACTGTCACCATATGAGTGAAACAAACTTGAGTGTGACATTAAGCCAAATTCCCTCCCTCCCTCAGTCACCAGACGTCGTCATTTTTTCTTGCATATCACTGCAATTCTATTTGCTATTTACTTGAAAAGACCCACGTTAATCCTGTTGATTGTATTAGATATAATAAAAACAAAACACGCAATCGCGGATACATTAACCCTATCTGGCCTGGGCGATTTGGGGTGTATCGCGTCCTGGGAGGGGAGGGGGGGGTTGTTGAGAGATGGTAACTGTTCATGTACCTGTTTAGATACAAACATGTTTAACCCTACAATGATGTGAGGGGTCATTATTCCCCGTCTCCTACACATCTCTCTATGCTATCTCCGGAATTTGAAATTGAACAACGTATGACAAAAACATTTCATTTTGTATATGAAACGATAACCAGAACGTAGTTTGCTGGATAAATACAGATTGAAAAGAGCATATTCCAGGTTGTTGGTCATAACTCTATTCTTGGTCCCGTAATGACGCTACATATTACATGATGTATATGGATACTATATGGTATTGCAGAGGTTCTGTTATGTGGTATTTGTGAATCATAATATGGTATCATTACAATATGAATCAGATCATATGATTGTCTCTTCCGGTTTGTCGATTTTGGCCCAGCTCACTAAACAACTGACAGAACCAGAATTTCTGGTTTATCTTTTGGGTCAATTCTGCAAGTCTCAGGACTACTGGATGGTCAAAAATTTCTATCAGCGATGTATACAGGGTGAATAAAAAAATGTCCACTCCAGGTCTTGTTAATTTATTTAAGTTATAATTTATTTTGTATATCAATAAAATTTACTCTCTTTCTGTGCTATATCCATTGTATGTTTTATACAGATAATGTATATTTACCAATGACGCTCATGGATAGAAAGTGCATGCTCTACATAATATGGAAATGACTAAAAACGAACACAGGAATGAGACACTTCATATGTTTAGCTGTTCTCGTGTTTCGCTGATGCACTTTAAGATTTTCTCTCCGAATTGTTACTTGGCATTGAAAAAATCTGCAACAGAAATATCTGAAAAAAGATAAACAGGGAAGAGTGTCATTCCTGTTTCTCCATCAACTGCTGTGTTCATCTATTGGTGCTTTATGGAGAGAATGCACTTTTCTTTTGTGAGCACCACTGGTATATACAGAATATATGTATATTTTCTTCCATGAATAAAATACAGCACGCTTAACTATATAGTGGCGAAATGAAATACCCTTCCATGAGTTATATTCATAAACACAATAAATTGTAACTTCATATACATGTAAATGAATAAACAAAACTATACTTGGATTTTTTTTAAATCACCCTGTATACCCTATTGAAGTGTCTTAATGGGTCAATACGATGTTGTAGACATGTACTACCGGTATGCGTCATATTGAGAGAGACCATCCAATACACTAGGTGTTTCCTGATTGACATTATCCTGTCCCTCACTATTGGCTCATAACGTTGTAAGTTATTATCAATATTACATACAATGTTTTACAAATAACCTGTATATTGTAAGCAGCATATCACACGACTGGCACCGTCGTCTCTTTTGCTTCATTCAGGTTGATGACCAGGGTAAGCTAATTGATCCATGCATAAGCGTGAGCAAGCGACCAAAAGGATCTAAATATCCAGCCAAGATGGAGAATACGATCGTACCACCCACCTAAACCCAGTAAAAGATAATACCTACCAATTGTGGTGATAATGGTCACTGAGTAGAGTAGTGCGCCGGCGTAAGTCCATTGGGGCTGGCGACTAATCGTATCGCCACTTTCCGATCCGTCCCACCCCTTCTCCTTCACGGCGAGGTAAACTTCTGTTTGAAAATCTTTGAAGATTTTATCTGCTAAAATAGTCCACTTTGGTTCGTTAAGTATATTTAATTCATTCGTAGCAACCCACAGTCTCCGGACGAACTTTGTGCGCATGTTGCCAACCGCCACTTTCTCACTTTGTTCATTGCTGGATTCTAATTTCATAAATATTAATCCGCCAAGAATAGAATAGCCTACAACTAGCCCGGTTAGTCCTATATGAGAGAACATGATCATGAGGAACTTCTTTCCAAATTTACGGCACTTCTCTCTCAGTTTACGCTGACGAGGTCTCTCGTCTTGGTCTGTGGATTCTTCAGGCGGTTCACGCTTCGGCGACGTCCGGAAGAAACGATAAGCTCTCATTGCCATCTTGTTGATCTCGTGGACGCTGAGAAAAAAAAATAATAAGGCATTCGTCAAACAAATATAGACTCACGGATCTTCATTTTATTAACTCTAATAATTAAACACCACTAACTGGTGTTGAACACCAAATTACGGGGTTGAGGCATTTTGAGTCAATAACGTTTTTCGGCGTTGAACTGGCTTCATAACCATTCGCGCTGGAATCGATCAACATCATTGATCAACACCACGCTATGGTGCCAGAACAGGTGTTGGGTCAACACTACTTTTTGATTGCTTTTATGTATGACCTCATGATTTACGAATATAGTAAGTAACTTGAGTAAGTTTTATATGTTTCCCACTAATGCTTTCAACGTAAGAAAACATTCACCCAGTTGAGTTACGTTCATCTTTGCACAGTTCTCCCCATAGCTAGGTAATGATGAAAGTCACAAAATAAAAAAAAATCAGCTGACGTTATAGTTGATCATACTGGGGTTATTTCGAATAGATTTGCATAACCTAGCAAGCATCAATGGTGAAGCCAGCAAGGCGGCTATGTAAATGTAGCCAAATCATTTTCGCTTCTTTTTCTCCGAAGTGACCAAATCTATTTCAATGCAAATTGCTGCACAAATAAACTTCACAGTGTCAACTACATGAGGACCAGCAACATTCAAGAGTTGAAGACGTCGAAAAATTGAAGACGTCGACTGAAAAACAACCATATGATTCCACAGAAAAGCTTTCCACGGCACCTCACATCAAGACGTCTCAGCCGCGCTTTTATTGCAGACGTTCATGTGGAGAATATGAAGTATCAAGACGACCCCTATCACCGACTTAAGCGGAATTAGGCTAGCTCGGGAGCTGTGATGACACATCAGCTCAAACAAACAACTCATCTGATGTTAATGGATGAGCGCCAAGGACGTCTGATGGAGTAAACGCCTCAATACGGGGTAAACCTGATAAAACTCAGAAGATCGTCTGTATAACGTTTGGTGAGAATGAACGAGCCACGAGGCGGATGTTTTGTGTACAGATGTATAGGCGGGAAAGCTTTGACAGTTCAGTACTGTGTAGTTCCTAACATATCATAACTTCATCCGAAAAGTTCTAATACTGGATTGGTTCTCTACAATATAAACATTGGGGTACGTTCGGGACGTTTCGGATATCATTGTCCAAAACGGGTAATTAACAATGTCGAAACTGTAATCATAACTCTCTTCCTACAGTGGACGTGAGAGAAAGCACTACTCATCTGTATAGAGATATACCTGTGCCCGCAAAGGCAAAATGCCTGTGACTATCAGATTATTTTGATTTTGATTGATTTGATTTATTCACCATCTAACAGCAATATAATAACAATATACATTTTACTGGTAAATGATAGTGTTTCGGATGGCGAAAATGAAACCCTTAGGGGCTTGTTATATTCCGGATATCATTATGGATGACATTTTAAACGATATATATACAGATATAACACTAACCCTTCCTAGCCTGGGGAACACTTTCCGCACCCCCTGCTGGTTTTTTCTACTATGTGTATCTCAGGAACGACACAAATGGAGAGCCAAAACTTCGCCACTTTGTAGATTATCATATTGGGGTCATTTTGGGCCTATTTTGCATGACCCCCCTATCAGACGACCAGGGGTAAATTCAAAACGGCGGTCATATTGGGTACCAGAAATTGATATTTTCGTCAGATTTCCTCGAAATTTGTGTTTTTCTGCATGGAAAGTGGGTGAAATCTATATTATTGATATCAAATTATTATTTACTAATTTATCATGCAGTTTTGCGAAGAAAACGCATAAATAAAAAATTCGAAAAATGTATATTTGAAAATGTCGATTGTTTTAACATTTCTACTAGAGTTTGACAATTTTTAGTACAAATATAGTGTCATAAGTTTCAGTCAATCAGCCGTAGGGATAGGGAAAATATTGAAGGGAACATTGATCAGAACAAAACTATTTAAAACTAGTTAATTATTCTTTTATATATTTATTTAAGTTGAAATTGATATCCAGATATATTGCGAGGAAGTAATATCTGAACAGCACAACCCAAAATGTTTTATTTCATTTTATGTGAGGTACAAGGGCCCTCTGTGGCCCCTCATCAGCACACGAGCTCGCGTGGATGGGGTGGAAGCCAAGGACCACGGGCTGCAACTAATGTAGCGAATCTGGTTACCAGACGCTCAGAGAGAAGCGGTCAACAGTTTTCTATGATGAGAGCAAGACATTGTGATGTTCCAAAAGTATCAGTATGTTTCAAATATAAGAAACTTCGAGTGGAGGGGCTTGGTGATTTAGCCCTGCTTTAAAAGTTTTAATGTGTGGCTGTTTTAATGTGTTGGATTACTATGTTATTGGCTTTTGTACTTATTTTGTTTCATCGTCGCTATATAGCTGAAATATTGTTGAACGCGACGTTAAACCTTAATTCTCTCTCTCCTGAATACACACATACCCAGCTACTATTTAAAGCAAAAAAATCGCATTCGTTTTTAGATATAAACTCATCTATATATGACAATTTCATATATTTGATAATCATCATAAATTGGTAATAATCAATCATAGAATTGACAAGCGATCGTTTTCAGTGTACGGTACGTGTATGCATCTTTAGACTGTACAGCTTATGTCCAACTTCCAGATTACGGGGCATTCAAGGCAACTTGGATTGTACTAAAGCTTGAATAAATAAGTAGTTTGAAATATTTTTTTTATGGGTAATTGTAGAAGTTTTATTTCTGGCGTCACAGTTAGTAAGTTATAATTAAATATTCACAGCAGCAAGTGGGTTCTCGAAACGAAACATATCGCCTAATAATGACGATAAATCTCTTCTTTATAACGGTAGCACGATACCGTGATTGGTTAAGTGTTTAGGTCAGGTAGTTTGTCTATTGCTTAAATGCATTCAAATAAACAAACTTGTATTTGTTTTTTTTGTTTTTTTGATGGGCATTTAGAAGTCGGTGTATATAACACAAGGCTATTCTATGGATAACAACTCCTTTATTGCTGTGGAGCTGACGTTACGTTGGAGATACTTTCAACTTTTTCAAAGCTAATGAAAAGAAATGGAAGTATCTCCAACGAAACGTCAGCTCCACAGCAAAAAAGAACTTATCCACAGAATAGCTAATGAAAAAGTTGGAAGTATCTCCAACGAAACATCAGCTCCGCAGCAATAAAGAAGTTGTTATCCATAGAATAGCCTTGTGTTGAACTTGTATGTCTTCAAACTTTAAGACCTGTTTCCCTGGAACAAAGACTGTTCATTATAATAGAGTATTTACCTGAGGGCTTTATATTGGAATGGCATCGTATATTGGATGGGGTGACCATATCACATACGGTTAATTTTACCATACTGGTGATGTTTGGTTTTGACCCATAATTTTATGGTATCTGAACCAGATGCCAAATTGTCAATCATACCATACAATATTGGGTTTAGATGACCAAAGTTTTTGGTCCGGTGGGCACGGGTTCGTGTTGCTTCAATGCATTTAGCTGAGAGGCAACAGGAACTTGATAATGTGATGTCTAGCATCACTTTTCTTTATTGCACCATGTAAGCGTCCTTTCTGTGTCTTGTGCGCTGTCCTACATGTTTATAGGGTGGATGGAGGGTGTCTAGTTCCATGCTGCTTCAAAGATATCTTCTTTGAAGTAGCAGGAACACAACTGGGCTGGGTGGTGCTTAATTGGTTCGTCGTGATATAGCTGAAATATTGTTGAAAGCGACGTTAAATTCTATTCACTCACTCACCTCAAAGTTTTTGCGGTTATTCAAACAGTACACAACTATGGTTACTGCGACCATATAAAAAATGGTTCATTCTGTCATGGTTGGACTGGCCATGCCCATGTGAACCAGAAAATATGTGGTCAAATTAAACCATATGATTCTTAGTAATACTGACTAATATTTTCTGGGTTGTTTCAACCATGTAACAAACCTAGGCCATTATGACCATGTTGAATCTGGTCAGTTCAGCCATCCGAGTTCGAGCACCGATATTCTGGTCCGTCGCGTCTGAACCAGAAAATTTCTGGTCGGACCATATATTTTTTGGTACATTCGACCAAATCCTTTTAACAGTGTAGCACGCTTACAATTGATGCTAATCTCCCCTAACAGCATCTCCCCTTTATCTGCCTGTGTTTTAATCTAGAATGTAAACGATCATATTTTAATACACGTGCACCACAAGTCATTATCCAGTGTGTTACATCAAATACGGATGTAATTTGGCTTGACAATACATTTTACATCATGGCTTTCACATTATCCTAATGACAATCAATATTTATAAAGCAGCTGTTGTAGCTTTCGAAAAACTAACCCGCATCTGAATGGGAAATAAGGATGCTACATTGAATTAGCAACCAATTACATATAATGATGTTAAACAAATTTCAATCCACTGACTGATCCTTGCCCGGCATGTGTTTTGCCTCGCAAATTCACTTAAGCATTTGCATATTTATTCAAGACAAAACGATGTATTGGCGCTTCTTTTTATATATTTTAATTTTATGTAAAGACCGTTATATTATCGTAGTAATTATTTTAATCTTGACATACTGAACAGTCAAGGATACAAGATTTCTTCGCAACTGTTATGCGGGTTTTCAGCATCGCAAATTAAGGCATAGCACGATAAATGACAAGGGTACTAAACAAATAATGAAAGCAGCCATATATACATGATATGTGATGAACAATTCTCACTCGTAAACAGTGTTCTGATGTCACAGCTTCGAGGAGATGGAATGGAAAAAGAGAGTCCACTCCTTTGAACTCAACATGCTTTGGCACTGATATATTCAGTGACTAGTTTGTTTTCGGCCAATATTATGACCCCACCGGTTATTATTTGAAGAGACCCCCCCCCCACCCAAACGGACAGATAAGTTGCACTGAAAAAAACTAACTTAATTATAATAATATAATCGAAGTATTTATTATAGTTGGAGTATAACATTGTACTTACCTTGAACAAGGGATCTTCTCAACTACTGGCACCTTTCGAAATACTTGCTCTCATGACATGTTTCTGATCATACTGCTAAAGTAATAGAACTTAGCAAAGTTTAATAACACCGTAGCGTTATGAATTTAACCGCAAATTGCTTGTATTTACTTGTCCTGGAACACGGTGTACGGTTTACTAACACTGTGAACAAGCTGTGGTGAAAAAGTGCCAAAAAATCACCAGTAACTTGCCCCGTTTTCCTACTGGTCTTGTTCCCACGCAATTAATGATTTCAAGAAAAGGTCACCACTAGCGGTATTGTGCGTTCACGAACCCATACTGCTAGTTCTCCTTAATGTCACCAGTGTTATCGTCCCCTCAAACTGATTATACTGGTGACCTTTGTAAAAATCAGCGTTTAGGTGCCCCAATGTGTTTCGGTCAGTGGTGACAAATAAATAAATCGCCAATTATATCTCAGCGGTCGGTCTTTGATGCCAAGGGCCGAGGCAACGGTAGAGATAAATGTTCGTGAGGCAGGACGTGTGTGTCAATTATCGGCATTATCGGTGACGCGCAGACGATGCCGTAGTTTAGCTATCCATGTCTACTGTTAATCACCAAATATGAGCGGAAATAAACACGAAGGGCCCAAACGTCCAGATAAGTTGTAGATCTGATATGTTTTGTGGAGTACAGTATGGCCTTCTTTATATTCAAGGCATTCTAAATGTTTTATATTAGACTTCATCTTAAGAGAGCTTAGGTTCATCTTAACCCTATCTGGCCTGGGCGATTTGGGGTGTGTCGCAGCCTGAGGGGGGGCGGGAATTGTCCCCCCCATATATTTTCTCTACCACTAAGTCTAGAACGCTAAAACTTGCCACACGGTATCTTTGGTTCAAGCTCTACCGGATAATGTAAAAAAATCCAAGATGGCCGTCATCTTCTCCGAAGCCATTTTTCGGCCTTTTTGGGGTCGATTTTTCGAAATTTTCATTTTTCTGATTTTTCACTCGAAAATAATCAAATACAATGTAGAATAATTAGTAAAAAATAAATAAAATACTTTCAATGCCTTTTAGGCAAGGAAAATGTGAAGAAATGGAGCGAAAACATTGAAAAACACGACTTTCGCGGATACCACATGGCCGCCATTTTGAATTTACCCATGATCATCTGCCCGGGGGTATATGAAAATAGGCTCAAAATGACCCCAATAAGATAAGCTTAAAAGTCACCAAGATTCAGCCTCCTCGGTCTTGCCGTTTCGGAGCAGCAGAGAAAAGTTCACTTTCCGCCCCCCCCCCCCCAGGACAGGTAGGGTTAAGGCTTACCATAATATATGCTGATACATAGTGTTTGCTCTCAAACAGATTTGGTGTCTATAAATATCGCGAGCACACACGCAGTTATTCGTGCAGAAATGGAATGTGTATATGTCATAATTAGTAAGGAGTTGAAGGTTTTAACATTGGGATATTAGAGGAATGTTCCTTTCAACGCATACATACATACATACAGCGGCATTTTCAAATTAAGGTTGGTATATCTTATGTTGGAAGTTATTTTGGCATGAAATAAACAAAAACTAGAACTCGTGGACTTCGAAAGGCTGCCGTTATCTGTGTGATTTTATGGTTTTGATGTTTGACTGTGATCTTTAGAAATACATAGTTTTTCCTATTTCTCAAAATTTGATCATGTGTATAGGTTGTGTTATGTGTAATGCTTTAGTTATCTTTGACAGTCATAACAGGATGAAATGTACGAAGTACAATAATTTAATAATTTATTCCATTAATTAATTTGATGTTTCAGAGAAAATTTTAATGAAAACCAGAGCATCTGATGTCCCCCGACGTTAAAACTACTGATTTGGTTTAGAACCTTAACATTCGGTACCCAGCATGGAAAGCAATCTCGAGTGATATCCTGTGGCAAGTTATCCACATACCAAATTTGCAAAGAATCCGTTCAGGTTTTTGAAAGTTACCGTCCAGAAGTAACTATTTTTTTTACTTTTCTTCCTGGTACTTCAGCTTGTCACCCCTACTGAAACTTTTTTTATCACCATACTGTCATGTATTCCAACTAGTTTCTCCATTTTTTCAGGCATTGTAGAATTTGAACACATCTCTATATCGGGAGACGTTGATGACATTGACAGATTTATCTCCTTCCTCTGAGCTCTACATTGCCGAGATCAATGTCCTCACTTCATGATGTTGATCATCATCCTAACGCATGGCACTATCAAACGTAGAAACTTCTGCTCACAGTAATGGGTGATATCTGAGTATATTAGGGCATTTCCTAATTGGTCACATCCGATTGGTCCCATGAGATCCGACAACGGCGCAATTACATTCATAAAACGAAGACACACCTCCAGAAAGCCATCAACTCAAATGATCCCTTGGTGGGCCTCGAAATAACCCCTATCACAAAATAAAAAAGCATATTATTTTCGTTTGAACTATTTTTTTGAAATAGGTAAGGTCGTTTGTAATATGATTTTTCTTAGAAAAACAAAGAAGCATACTCCATTAGAGTGAGAACTAAAATAGCTGATTCGCACAACTTCGTTTTTGTCTCGCATAGAATCCCCCGCGGGGTCTTGCGCCTCTGCACTCAAGTGAGACTGAAATTTCTGAGATGCCCAGGTCAAAATATTTAAATACAGATAATTTCTTTGGTTCGTTTAAATGCGGCGGGCATGTAACTTGATGCTTCAGGAACAACTTTCGAACAGGATTATGTCCCTCCAGAAATATGTCCTTTGCGGCTGATAGGTGGCACCGTGTGGAATACATGCCGAATCATAGCGATAAGCTAAGGGCAGTTTTAAGTGAAACGTGAAATGCCCTTAGCAGATAAGATGGATGCCGACTCGGTGGGTTCATTTCTCTCCCCAGACTGTTCCACTATTAGGGAGTTCAGTGTAACATGTCAGCAATAGGTTCAATCATGAGATTAAATTTGTTGGAACACTATTTTCTTAAATATCATAACAGCAGGGGGTTTTAGTCACTTTTTCATCTAGGTAACCCAGAAAAAAAACTGGAATTTGAAGAATTGAATTTTTGAGAAATTTTGAAATTGAGTTTTGCCACAAACAATTGAGCTTTTTATCGATGGGAAAATGCGCGCCAAACACGCGCAAAAAATTGTGTTATAGTGGATAAATATTGAATTCTTCAAGAGATAAGTTGAGTTCCCAAATGAAAATGTTGAATTGTCGTGACAAATAATCAAGCAAAATAATTGTTGTTGGTGTTGTTGTTGTTGTTGCCTTCACTGTTAGAAGATCAACTCGCGAGTGCAACGTTTGCGTGTCTGAAGCAAGTCAAAATCGGCACGGGCAACGCAAAGTTCATGTACATGTGTTAGCTGCCCGTGTTGGCAAGCACGATTTTCTTCCGATTAAAATACTCAGCGACAAAGTTTTATTCAGCTTTTATTCTCCGCGTACTCCGCTCCGCTTGTTATGGTTCTGGTTTAGTTATCAGATTGATGTTGCCAGGCATGAACAGTCGATAGAAATACAGGCTGAATGGGCCAGTGCCAGTCAATCTAGTGCAGTTCTTTTTATTTATCCATTAGTTTTGCCTGTCAAGCCTTTCGCTAACCACAGCGCCCTCAACGAGCAGATAATTGCATAAAGGGAGATCACTTCAAAGCAACTCGTAAAAGTCTCGCGAGAGCCCATTTTGCAGTATGCGCAAAGACGTTTCTGCGCAGTTTTTCTTCCTGGGTTTGGATTTTGAACTTCCGGTTGAGAATTTTAGACCAACAACTTGGTCTTCAAAGACAGACTTCTGTTTATCTGAGACAGCCCAAATTGTTACGAATTTCTAGTTCAATATCTTCTCCACATTTGGCACTCTGACGTTAAGTCCCAACTCTGCTTTGTTTTTTCACAATCTTGCGGACAAGGCAATTTTTCCCCCCATGAGACCAAACTGATCCAATAAGGCTGTGCGCAAAGCGACAGCCTCAAAAACAGTAATTGTTTAATTTTTGGCTATCTGCACATTGGGTCTTTGACGTTTCTTTGATATCAATTAAATGATCTAAACTGGATATACACTAATACTTAATACTAATACATTGGGTCTTTGACGTTTCTTTGATATCAATTAAATGATCTAAACTGGATATACACTAATACTTAAATTCCAACAATAAGGTTAATGAGCTTACTCCCTGGCTTAATTACAATTGAAGGTAATTCGTGAACAATATATTTGACCAGATATCAGCGACATATGGATCTGATCTCTTCCCGAAGCCTACAGCCTGCTGCAGTTCAATTTATAACTGGTTTAATCTTTGGGAATAAGCAATATGCATCACATTATCACAGAAAGGACTATTATATTACACTGATTATAGTTCTGGCAGCTTGAGGTTAAAACTACCAATGTGGTCCAGTTTTCATTTATCAAAAATATATCCTTTGTTGTAAGCATGGGAAAGAGTGCAACAGTCTGTACCGCAAATTCAAGCCTGCCACTGCTATCGGGGTACATTTATTTTGGACTGATTTAATTTATCTCGGGAATCAAGGATTGGGCCTTTTCAATCTATGTTTATCAAGGAAGACATTTACTAAGCCGCACATATAGAAGATATGTGGTATTCATACAAAAAATACACGTAACTTTGCCCTGAAAAATAATTTGGATAATATGTATCGACAAATGATAATGATAATACGATTAGATTAGATTAGATATCTAACCTCACCCGGATATAATAAATTCACAATGTCTCATTGATTCCATGGGCTAAAATGAGGAGAGGCAGCGTAACTTTGCTCGGTCCTTCCCCCTCCCGCATTCCCCCGCCCTACATCATCACCCTAGACCAATACGCTGAATTATATCATTGGGAACATATACCAACGTTAATTTGAAAATGCCGCTGTATGCATGTATGCGTTGAAAGGAACGTTCCTGTAATATCCCAATATTAATACCTTCCACTCCTTATTAATTATGACATATACACATTCCATTTCTGCCCGTATAACTGGGTGTGTGCTCGCGATATTTATAGACACCAAATCTGTTTGAGAACAAACACTATGTATCAGCATATATGTTTAGACTAACTTTTCTCTTGTACTATAACAACCGACATAAGTACCGTTTCTAAAAATCTTGAAACTCCTCAAACTTAGAAAGATGATATCTTGTTGTTTTCCAGTGTCCCTTTTTCAATCAGATTTGAAATTCTGTAAACAAAATTACAAATCAATCGTTTGTTCTTATTAACAATGGACAAAAATATCCTCTTATCATTAGCTAACAATTATCGAACAATGGTTGCTATGGTTGGTCGTTGCTATCGCTAAGGCTAGAGGACTGAAACTTACCACACTATATCTTTGGGTCAAGCTCTACAAGAAAATGTAAAAAAAAAAAAATCCAAAGATGACCGCCATTTTTGGACGATTTTCCGGTCAAAATCTTAGAATTTTTTATTTTCGTTTTTTTTTTTCGCAAAAACTGCATGATAAATTAGTAAATAATAATCTGATATGAAATAAAATCAGTTTTATCCACTTTTCCGTACAGAAAAATATGACGAAAACATCACTTTTTGTGATACCCCGCATGGCCGCCATTTTGCATTTGCCCATGATCCTCTGCTCGTGAGGTTATGCAAATAGGCTAAAAATGACCCCAATAAGATAAAAGATCAGAATTGAGAACTGAGGCCGCCATAATCTAACTGTTCCTAGATGGATGGACAGCTAGGTTGAATTTTAAATCGCCCGGCAAAGGTAAAAAATTGCACAAATTTACTAATTTGGCGACGGGAATATATAAAGTGATTCTTGTAGAATATTCTGATGCATTTTGTTTGGTGGTAAACTGTTTATTTCTCGATTCACTCAAAGCCCGTTTCACGCCTTGATGTGGATTTATATAAAACATGGGGTTATATACATATATAGAGACCCCATATTTCGACACTTCACCCTAATACTACCGCCAACACCCCCCAAAACTCTTGTCTCGCGGGCCTGTGATCTCAGTCACTCACTCTTGCCCACCTTACAGTTTCACTCTGCTACAGTCACATGTCATCATTTCTAGAATCATAACACTACGTCGTGGCAGTGGCGTCTTGTTTCGCTGCCTTGGAAGCACCCACGCATCGCGGACGCACGTGCACACTTTGCCCTAATAGGGCAACATGGGATATCTTCCAGTTCTAAAGCACTTGGTCAATTCGACTTCCCCCAATAATTCCAAGATATTCATTGGTCTGTGAAGAAAATTGGAAGAACAACCATTCATTGTCAAAATTTCTCTAAAGGTTTATTGACAGCCGTGTATACCCATATGATCCCATGTAAAACTCGTCTGGGCAAATCGGTCGAGATGAGTTTATCCAATAATAACGCGCAACTTCACGCACAAAAGTGACGCACTCGCGCAAAGTTCATATTTAGATTACTGTTGGTGATTTACTAAAAGAATAATTGAAGTAATAAATGATATTATATGGGAAAACCAATCGATCGAAAAGAAAAAAAAACATCCAGCAGATCTGATGTTATGTGATCCAGCAGTTTTGTGCGAGGAATAAAATGTGCCTATTGTGATAAAAAAAAAAAAACATTAAAGAGGTGGCACATTAGAACTAGTTTCACTTCTAATTATTGGATATGGGCCAGGCAATCTTCCATAAACAGCCACCATTTTCAAGATGAACGCCAAACAATCTCACCTTTCGGTACGGTGGAGATGGTTTTCGCTCTTCCATGTGAAATCTTCATACCTTCATAGATATCGTTAAAAGTTGAGACTATATTTGCAAGTTTTCATGTTTGAGGGAAACAGAAAAAAAACATTAAGAAAATAGCCGAAATTGTCTCAGTGTGTAGATACCCTTTACTTATGCACCAAAAAGAATAGTAAAAAAGAACTTTATGAGAATAGCCGAAATTGTCTCAGTGTGTAGATACCCTTTACTTACGCGCCAAAAAAAACAGTACAATTCATCCAAACTTTGCTTCATTCCATGAAGTTGGCAACTGCACAAGGACGAGATTCGTCCTCAGTTTCCCCCAAAACGAATTTGAAGATATAAGTGAGAATAAGGCGTGTAGCTTGATACCAATGACTCACTAATCCCCTTGAATGCTATATCCTAGCTTGAGCAGAATGGTCATAATTCCAAAGCATTGATTCGTTGCTGTATTCGGTATATTGTGTCGATAATGGGTCTACTTCACACCATCGGAATGTATAATAGCAGTAAGCTATTAGCGATTGACGAAAAACATATCTACGTAAAATTTTCAACCATAATGTTGGAAGACTTAAGGTCGATTTTGTTGGCGCTTTCTATGTAATTTGCAGTGGCACATTAAGTAGCTTATCAGGAAAGTTCATCAGGTACATCTATGCACCTCAATAACGTTAACATTTACACCAACATACATGTTTATCTCAATTTATGGATAAAGAAGAGATTGACCTGCGTGTCGTCATAAATATGTGCTGTTCAACATTATGCACATATAGGCATGCCCTTGTTGTTAATGGAACGCAACAATATGACCGCTATTTCACATTCAGACTGCTATTTATATTTTGTACTCGCTATTTAGTACTCACTATTTGTTTACATGGGTCTTCACGATCAGATTATAACGCACTACATGTAGCTCTTGAATTTCTGAAGGAATAAACTTATATTCATATAGAACAAAAAAGGACGTCTTAATATTTCATCAGCTTACCCCAATCAGATCATTGGGTAAACGCTGAAAAGAAGAAGTTATGTAATATTCTATCACTTTAGATCCAGCGGAATATTTCACATTTTCTATAGCAAGGAATACCCTACAGAAAATGTACAATGCCGTAAAATAGGTAAGGGAATCACACAATCGCGTAACGTGCACTATTTCCTTGCACTAAAATGTTTATATGTCATTAATGAAAGGAATTAGTTATTTTTTATTGTGTAACCAAAACTAAAACCTGGAGTGCAGATGTATGTCAAGATAAACTCCCAACGTTCTCGTGTCACAATTGTTCACACACATTGACAATGATCGAAATAAATGTTTATTCGGCTTCATGACTATTAATCGCATAAACTGGTTTAAAAAGACCCCTTCCAACGGTGATCAACCTTATTTGACACGTGATCAATAAACTCTTAATTAGACTCATAGTCCTGATCACGTTCCGGGTTATAACTTCCGCTCATGTCGAGTTCAGCTTGCAAATTATGAAATAAAATGATCCCCGCGGTCTCAACAACATCGAACCGAAAGGAATTAACTATTTGAGCATGTATGGCGGTGCAGTGTGAAGAAACAAAGATCCAGTCCTTCAGAATATATTACATGGAAACACATGCTTACCAAGACAATCACTTGGTGGCTGGCTCTATGACTAAAAACGGGTTAGGACGGATCATCAAAAGAAAATATTCCAAATAATATTTCGCATATACTTTTCGGGAGTTTTTCCCATCGTCGTTCTTTAATGAGGAAAAGTAGAAAAGTCGGAAGTAGAAATTACGAGTAAAAGTTGCATGAGGACACGAGAAGAATTATTATTTGAAAAATATTAGCAGTAGTTATATACGTAAATGTATGTAACTCCATATTACTTCTATTGGTATAACATTTTACAGTTGGTGTGAATTATTATGAAGGGTCCACTTCATGATAGTTTGGCAGAATCTTTAATTTAGACTAAACAATGATAGAGCTAATTCATGTTTCTCACAAACAACAGTGATCAATACATTCTATTATTACGAGTAATTCATACATTATATATACATCTCTTATACATTGTAAATTAAAATGTCGTCCCGAGGTTCATCTGAAATTCAAACAATCCAAACAAATGCCTAGCATAGTAATTCGATCATTTCCAGATCATATCTCATCATTTGAGGCCCATATCCTGTGATTCGGTAAAAACTTCAGAGTGAAGAATTTTGGTTAATTTCGATATTGCGAACAGCGAAATCGCCTACTTGATCTGTCTTCCTTCTATTTGACCCAGAATGTCTTTCCTCAAGACGAAAGGTGTCCACAGATATTGAACTGAACTGCCAATACTTAGTGTTGTTTTCCAGTCCCATCGACAAAGTGCAAATCCGACTGTTCGAAAGTCGACTTTATTTTCACAACATCGACCATATCGTGCAGGCATTCTAAGCCGCAACGATTCGAATATACTCTCGAAGATCCAGCCTGGAGAGAGGCCACTACCAAGCCAGAGTGTGAGTCACTCAGCGACCCTGTGACCACACCCAGCAGACCCACATCAAAAGGGTCTCTATCTAAACCACTCCCATACATCGCGGATCACTCTCATAACCCAACCCTGATAGGCCAACCCAATCCGATACAACGAACACAAGGCTATGACAGGATATTTTGAAAGACAGCATGGACGCCGAGATGAGCGGGACGCTAGAGGCAACAGAAAACAAGTTTTCGCATGAAGCGAATTCGAGAGGGGAAGCCGCAACTTCAGTCGCAATAATACATTGGCCTCTAGTGTATGATGGGTTTTACATCCACAGTAGTTAAACTTCGTGGACAGCGACCAGATTCATATAGAAATCTAAAGAAATGCGTCAATGTTGAAAACCCCGGACATGAGCTGGGCAGCGGCGTATGTCAGATGGGGAAGGGGGATTTGAAAAAATCTCATGTTTGAACGTATCATTAAGATCAAAAGCATCCACAGTTGAACGCCCTTCTATAAATAGCCCACACGACACAACCTTTCTTGTTAGACGATGAGGAATACGGCATCACCGTTGCCTAAAGTGAACTTTGAACCCGACAGCGAGGCCATTCTAGCCGGAGCGTGACATGACGCCAACATTCAAGTTGACCCTGCATGTGGCGTTGCAAACCTTTATGGAAAAGCAGTTGGAGATGTAAAATTACGCCTTAGCCTCCAACTGACACAACTGTGAACGAAGTGGACCTCCAGCACAATGACGTTGACACCCATCAAAGCCCAGTAACGTCCGTCAACGATCGCTCATCTGAGCAGCCCTAGCTGAAAGACAAGCACATTCGACGTTCAAACGTCAACATGACTCATCCTTGCTCTGAGTGTGGACGCACGTTCACCAGACAGGACAGTATGATGCGACAACAAAGAGTTTACATTGATATGAAAACATCGTGAAACTCACTAAAGCAGATATTGATAATAGACTGTTGAGAATCTATCCACTGAAACTGATGCAGAGAATGCTGAGTGTCTAGCCACTGATACGGCGAGCTCGACCTCACATAATCAGGCGACATCCCAGCGAAGTTTGAATGAGAAAGAACACACCTATTGGGATTGAATTGTGGATGAGAGTATTATTACTCATGTTGAGTCGATTGGATACGCTGGACAGGATAACTCAGAACAAACGTACGCAACCATCATGACCATTTATGATCATTATAGCCCGCCGCCGTTTGAGATGAAAGGCGACCTTATGTTTAGGTCCATCATGAGAACCACGCTTCAGTTCGAAGTGGATATGGGGCTATCATCCACAGAGGCCCGGCAAACTCATACGGATACGTCTAACGCACAAGCGCGACCATGAACGATGATTGACAGATCACAAATAGTGGCTTCTGAATGGACAAGAGCAGATATGGTCGATACACAGACAATTACAAGCGTCTGGTCCGTCATTCATAATTCAGCCGTCGTCCATTAGAGAATATCCGCGTCCATAATCCAAAGACCTATTCCATATAACAGTATTAGCACCAAATTCAAAAAGACAATAATAGTATACATAAACATAGGTTTGTTTCCTGCAAGACAGAAGTGTTCAACAGTTTTCTATGATGCCAGCAAGACATCGTTATGTTCCAAAAATATCAAATCCGTATCGCAGATCAGTATTCTGAATCCATAATATTTGCTGTAAAGTCGTCATCTAAAGAATGATGTATCTCAGTCACGCTTTGATTGTGACTGTTCATATGAGTACCTTGAGGATCTTGAAGTACATGGGTTCATACGGCCCCTAGCCCCGGGCTATATAGCGCTTGGTGGTGTAGCCCTGTTTTATAAGTTTCTGCAACAATGGTTTGTGACGTTGATTAAAATCGTCACATTTAACACAGGATCTAGCAAATGATACTAGGCGTGATATGTATACGCCATATGCAGGTCCTACTGGAATATTACTGTCCAGAAAGGGATAGTTTACGATGTCGAAATTGTAATCATCTCTTTTGTCAAACAGTCGACGAGAGAGAAGGCCCGCTTCATTTTTATAGAGATATAGGTCTAAATACGATCTGTCTGTAGGGTTATCTGTAGTTTTCTTCAAATCCAGTGAAGGTGGTTTTATATCCTTAACTGCGTCATTTATATAGCGATTATCCACAGTGAGAAGATCGTCTATATAGCGTTTGGTGAATGAGAAGGCACAGGCTTTGAATGGATCGGTTTTTGAAAGCGCCTGCATATAGTCATATTCATAAGAGAGCAGATATAGGTCAGCCAATAGGGGTGCACAAACAGTACCAATTGAAATACCTATATGCTGTTGATATATTGTGTTGCCAAATTTCACACAGATATTTTTAATGAGAAATTCAAGCAAATCTATAAACAAAGAAAATCTCATGAATGATATCTCGTGTATGTAGTTGAGCTAAAGAATGCTTTATTGCTTCCGACATTAATATATCTACGATCAGTTTTCCTGAACACAGATACTATTAATGAACTTCAATAAGGTCCTGATGAGGGATTGTGGTATAGAGAGTCGAGAAATCCCATGTGGATACATGTCCAAACGGTATGTGACCTTTAGCATCAAGTTCTTCCGTAAGACATTTTGAGTTTCTCAATATCGACATACATTCAACGCCAGAGTTTTTAGAAATAATGGCGCAATACCTTTCCCAAAATGTTTTTATTTCCTGAAGGGCCCCCGTCAACAGGGTTGAAAGAAGCTTGGTGGTGCAGCTTCTAGAACCAGCTATGAACCTACATGTAGCTTTGTATGGTGATTTATGCATTTTGAGAGTCCAGTATACTTTTGGTATATCGTTATGTTTGGTTGGAAGACAAATACCTCTTTGCCTGAGAAACGTTTTGTGATTGTTAAATAAATCTTCCAAAACAAATGCAGTTTGACAGTAAGTAGACGTTTTTGATGACGATATGTTTATACGAATAAAATGATATAAAATATATGCATGTACCTTCTAACATTTTCCGTAAAAGGGTTCGCTGAATAAACCCGATTGAAAATCACAACATTTTCAGCTGAATCTGCCGTAAAACGGATTAGTGAACGGAGTTAAAAACTCGGATTTGGAGACGGACTTCAGAATATTCTGAAAATCCGGAATAAGGATCGCGGGTAAGTTTATTGGAAGATTGGTTATGTCGGCAGGTCATAAGTGTCGAATTAAATTTTAAAAGCACAGTTTGCGCAAAAAATATCCTATTTTTCAAATAATTGTAGAGCATTCCGGAAACCTAAAAGTATTTCGGTCAGTTCACGCAATAATTTTCGGGACAAGAAAAACCGCATGTCGGTCGGTCCAGAAAAAATTTCAGCGAAGTCGACACGATTTTTTGTGTCAGGTCCTGTCATCTTCCTTTAAGAATTGCCAGGTCAATAAAAACAACACATTTATTGTAAGACATCGGTCTACCTCGACGCGCTTTGGATTTGGCTGTTCTTTTAATATCGCGGAAATATTCAACATGTAAAGCTCCTAACATCCCACAGAGGAGTAGTGGTTCAGGGGAATTACACGTAGACATCAAATATGATATACGCTAGCCGATAGCCTTGTCCTTCATAGGATTTGATTGTCTTTTAAATATACTGTTTCAAATCTCAGGTAAACCCAAAACCATCAATCTCGCTCGAGTTGAAAATGGAGGATTTTGTGTTACCTACGTGTCTCTTAAGTGGGTGGGATGTCAGTCTCAAGAGTGAGAAATGCATGTAAAAATTACATTCTTTGTAGAAAGTTCGGCACAAAACACCTAAAAAAACCTGCAGATTATTCCAATTAACTCTCGTCGTGTAGTCTAATGTTTCAGCCAATCAGATCGTTGACTGGGTAGTCATTATCTTTCTGTACTCCCATTACAGCTTCTGTCCGTGGTTTTTCTGTTCGTTGGGGCTTTTGTGCAAATCCAAAAATGAATGCTGTACTGTTCTCATATTGGTCATCATTTTCTTTGAATAGCGTTCATTTATGAGGGGGGGGGGGGGGCAGGACACCTTTAGTTGTAGTTGTGGTACAATTTATTGTTGTAATAGAAATTACTTTCATTATCAAGTTGGATAGATTCATTTCATGTACATCTAAAAAATATTAAAGTGGTTTCATACATTTATTCAGAAGATACAGCAAGTAAACATCGGATTTATTCAGTGTATCATTCAGAAAGAAAGCCTCTGTATATTATAAACGTGGATCTACAAGATTCACTGCTGATCCTTAATGAAGACATTAGTACCACGAATGATACCAAACTACTATTTATAAGTGTTCCCAAGGCATGGCAATTTCATTTATAGGTTCAGCAAAATTAATGCCAACTGAGTAATTGGTAAATGGTAATTCACGAGAAGAAAAGGCTGTAGAGATTTAAACGTAGATTTAAACTTGTACTTCATTTTCGGCACATTACAGCTCAATCCTCTATGTGGTTATCTCCCCTGCAAGAACACAATTTAGATGTATGTAATATGTGAATTTTTGTAGATCAGGGGAAACGCGTGGAACATTCCATGAACAGTTTGGAAGTAGAATGAAATGAAAACCTTTCTGAATACAGGGAAATTATTATGTAGATGATTTGACCACCCCTGGATTTTATAAACTTACCACAAAAGTTCCATAATAGATAATGTTGGAATTGAAGCATGATAAAGATGGACAAACAAGTGGACGGTACAGACAAATGGACGCGGGTCGGACCAATGAAACGTACAAAAGGCA